>PVJN01029628.1:0-26282 GCA_004026805.1 Lasiurus borealis
CATGCAAATCTGCTTAATGCTCATATCAGTTGTAAACTTTTCTAATGTGACTTTTTTGTGTCCTCTGGATTATATTAATCTCTCCTGTCTCTTAGAGTGTGTGTGTGTGTGTATCAGGAGGATACTGTATATATATATAAAGTATACACTTGTATAGCAGTTACTATGTGCTAGATTTTATTCTGCTTTTAAAAATATATATTACTAGAGATTTGGTGCATGACTTTGTACATGTGTGGGATCCTTCCTGGTCAATCAGAGCTGTCTCACTCAGTCCCAATCGGGACTGGCCAGGGGGAAGGTCTGTGAGAGATTGTCCAGCTTGGGGGAAGGATCACAGGAGGTTGGCTGATCATGGGAGATTGGCTGTGGGAGCACACTGACCACCAGGAGGCAGCTCTTGCATTGAGCATATGCCCCTTGGAAGTTAGTGAGTGTCATAGCTACTGGCTGGTTGTCCAGTCATCCAGTCAAAATGGTCGCTAAGGCTTTTATATATATATAGATGATTATTGTCATTATCCCCATTTTATAGGTGGGAGTACAAAAACACAGAGTAATTTCCTCAAGGTACCACAAATTGCATGTGGTAGAACCAGAATTTAGCCCCAGGCAGGCTGGCCATACATCCCAGCCTGAATCACTGGACTCACCCACATAGTTCAGATGTTCTCAAAGCTTAAAATGTAACTTCGTATGCAATAGCTTTAGAGATGATCTTCTGGGAGGAAAAGGTAACCTTTATTATTAAGATTTTAGGGGGGTTGACCAAGATAACTACATAGGAGAGTCCTGAACTCCCCTGTTCCCATAGACCCAGCAAATTTAAAGTTACTTACAGATTAATTTCCAATGAAAAAAAATACAGACTATGAGTAACTCCTATACATCAGCCAAATGAAAAAATATCCAAATCAAAATGGGGAGGAAAGGCTGAGATACAGTCTCTCTATAAACCAACTCCATAATAATAGGGAACTCCCTACTCCCCTAAGTTTTTCTCTAAAGAATGAAAGGTTAGAACTTCACATTTAGGACCCAAGCTTTTAAGACACTCACCCAAGAGATGGCCCCCCAAACACCTACCTCTAAAATCCAATGAAGTTTACATCTCAGCACTGTGGAAAACTAAAAACAAGCTAGTAACAGGAGTGTGAGCACTTGCTGCACCTTCCCTGCAGGGCTCAGTGCAGAGGGAGTAGCAAAAATATTCATATCCCACACTGGCCAATGTGGTTCAATGGTTAGAATATCACTTGTGCTTCAAAGGGTCATAGATTCAATTCCTGGTTAAGAACACATAACTGGGTGGAGGTATGAAACTCAGCTCCAATCAGGGCACATGCAGGAAGCAATCAAATAATGTGTCTCTTTCACATCACTGTTTCTCTCTCTCTCTCTCTCTCTCTCTCTCTCTCTCTCTCTCTCTCTCTCTCTCTTTCTCTCTCTCTCTCTCTCTCTTTTCCTCTCTCTCTCTCCTTTCACCACCACCCCCCCCCGTCTCTCTCCTATCCACTCTATCTCTCAGAAAAAAAAAATGAACAAAATATCCTTGGGTGAGGATTAACACACACACACACACACACACACACACACACACACACACACAAGTTCCTAGTATTTCCCACAAAGGGGTTCATCTGTATACTTTAAAAGCTGCTCCCTGAGAGTCAAGCTTCTCATGTAGCATACATCTAGGAGCTGGTTATTACTGACCTCCTCAGAGACCAGGGAGCTGAAAGAACATGTTCGTGCCATCATGCTGTCTCCATCTAGCCTGCTCCAAGAAGTTAGTATCTCTCTGAAAGGAGCTTGTACACATGTCTGGCATCTCAGTTTTTATAGCTACTGCCCAAAAGATAGCCTTCTGGCCAACTACATCTGAAGACCAATGGGGCTTCTATTCACAAATTCAATAAACTGTAACAAAGAAACAGTTATTAATAAGTGCAAAACTACCCCTTCTTACAGCTATGTACCCAGGCCAGTGCAGAGGGAGCAGCCCAAAATGCCTATCTTCTAGTTATTCCCTGGAAAGGGCTTAATTATATACTTACACAGCTGTAACCTGAGGGTCTGTTTTCCAATAAACTTGCATCTAGGTGCTGGATGTGATCCTCCATTTTGGGACACTGATGGATTTGGGCACACCCTCAATTATTGGGAACCGCTAAGAACAAAGAAAATGGCTTGGACAATCTCAAAGGTTTGAGAGGCAATCAAAAGCTCAGCCTAGGAAGACTGACAAAGTTTAATTTCTACACAAAACTACTCTTTCAAGATTGAAAGAGATGGCTGTTTTACTTAATGTTCAAAAACCACAGAAAATCAAAGAAAATGAAGAAAAAGAGAAATATAGTCCAAACAAAAGAACAAGATAAATATTCAGAAACATATCTTAATGAAGTGGAGATAGGTTGTTTTCCTGATGGAGAGTTCAGAATAGCTATTTTAATGATGCTCACCAAGGTCAGATACCCATTTCTATGTAAAGTAAGAATTTCAAGCAAATAGATAGAAAACATTTTTTTAAAAAGAGAATAAAAGAGGAATCTTAGAAATGAAGAATGCAATTACAGTACTAAAAACTCAATAATATTTCAATAGTAGACTATATCACATAGAAAAAAGGATCAGTGAACTAGAAAACAGAGCAGTGAAATTCATCCAACCAGAAAGAAAAGAAAACATAATGAAAAGCCAATAGACACCATTATTAAATGGACCATTATATGCATTATAAGGTTCCTAGAAGAAAAATAAGAGAAACCAAGGGGCAGAAAGCTTATTAAAAAGTTTTTTCCTGACCTTAGGAAAGAAACATTCAGATATATAAAACGCAGGAAGTTCCAAATAAGATCTAAATTATATGAATTTAAAGAGACACATTCCTAAAGACAGGAAAGGATCTTAAAACCATCAAGACAAAAACAACTTGTTATATACAAGTGAAACTGCATAAGACTACAAGCAGATTTTTAGCAGAAACTTTAAAGGCCAAAAGGCAGTCTGATTATATATATGCAAAGTGCTGAAAGAAAAAACCTGCCAATCAAGAATCCTCTACCCAGCAAATTTGTCGTTTGTAATTGAAGGAGAGATAAAGTTTTTCAGACAAGCAAAAGCTTAAAGAATTATAACCACTAGACCAAACTTAGAAAAATATTAAAAGTTCTTAAAACTGAAACAAAAAATATTAATTGATAAAAGAAAATAGGTGAAAGTATATTTAATTATAAAAGTAAATGTATAGTTTAATTCAGAGTACTTTAATATTGTAATGGTGATGTGTATCACTTATCTATAGCATTAAATTAAAAGACAAAAGAATTAAAAACAACTGTAACTATAATAATTTACTAATTGATACCCAATGTAAAAATATGTACATTGTGAATGACATCAATGATATAAGAAGTAGGGAAGTGTCAAAGTGTAGAGCTTTATATGAGTTCAAAGTTAAGTTGTGAGGAGCTTAAAATATAGTTAAGTTATAAATATAAGATGTTCTATGTGAATCTTATGATAACTCCAAAGCAAAAGCTTATAGTAGATACATAAAGATAATGAGAAAGGACTCAAAGCATACTACCAAAGAAAGTAATCAAATCACAGAGTAAGTGAAGAACAGATGAATTATGAAATAATCAGAAAGCGATGAATATAATAGCAATTATAATAAGTCCATGCCTATTAATAACTAGAGGCCCAGTGCACAAAATTTGTGCACTCAGCAGCGGGGGAGGGGGGCTGGGGGAGGGGGTCCTTCATCCCGGCCTATGTCCTCTCACAGTCCCAAAGCCCTCGCAGAATGTCCAACTCATGACTTAGGCCCACTCCCCCAAGCCTAAGCCATCAATTGGACATCCCTCTCAGAGTTTGCAACCTCTCATTCCTTACTGCCAGCCTGCTCATTGCTCCTTAACACTCAGCTCACTGCTCCTGAGCATTGCCATGGAGGCAAGAAAGGTTCCCACCTATGCTCACCAGCTGTGAGTTCGCCTTCTGGCTGAGCAGCATTCCCCTTGTGGGAGTACACTGATCACCAAGGGGCAGCTCCTGCATTGAGCATCGACCCCCTGGTGTTCAGTGTGCATCATAGCTACCAGTCAACCCACTGTTCAGTTGATTTGCATATTAGTCTTTTATTATATAGGATTATTCAAATGTAAATGGACTAAATTTTCCAATCAAAAAACAGAGTAGCTGAATAAGTAGAAAAAAAAAACCAAATATATGTTGCCTCCAAGAGACTCACTTCAGCTTTAGGGTACACATAGACAAGGGCTGAAAAGAGATATTATATGCAAATAGAAAAAAAAGCAAGGATACCTATACTTAGAGTCAGACAAAACAGTTTTTAAAACTAAAGACTGGGAGGGAGAAACCAAAATGCCGCATAGGTGAACACCTAAACTGCTGACTCACACAACAATTTCAAAACTACAACTAAAAGACAGAACAGACATCATCCAGAACCACAGGAAAGCTGGCTGAGTGGAAATTCTACAACTAAAAGGAAAGAGCAGGGCTAACAGAAACTCAGAGGAGCTGCAAAAAGCTGGGGTACAAAGATGAGTGTGTGGAGAGAGCAGGTTGGCAGAGTGCCTGGCTGGCTTCCTCTGGCAAGAGGGAGATGGAGACTCTGAACAGCACTGAACCCCTTATCCTACTGCACTGAACCCCAGTTCTAGGCAAGACTCATATGGGGAGTCTAGGCTGTGAAAAGGGAGGAGTGCACGTAAATTTAGGGGAGCCATGAAAGGGCAGAAGTCTGGGGGCATGCACACCAATGTGCACAGAGAGGACGGACTGCTGATTGTGTCACTGGCTTTCTCTAGTGGGAGGGAGACAGAGCCTCCCAACTGAAGCACTTTTGACTGCATTGAACCCCAGTTTCAGGCAAGACCCAGAGGAGCCAGACTCATATGGGTCCTGGAGTGCAAGGGAACCGGAAAGGCAGAGGTCCAGAGGCACACATGCATGTGCACAGAGAAGGCTGCAGCAATTACCTAGAGACACTTGCGACTCAAGGGCCACGTAGGGCAGGGCTTACTGGAAGCTAAGGCTGTATGCTCAGTCCTGAGACTCCACCCCATCCAAGCTAAGCTGAGAAGCTTTTGCAGTTTTTTTAAGTCTTATATCATAAGGATGACTTCAGCAAAGAAGTTCTCCTGGCATAGTGAAAATACAGAGACAAAGGAACAGGTCACAAATGAAAGAAATGGATGAAAACAAATGACTAGATATAGAGTTCAAAACCACAATTATAAGGTTTTTCAAGAATTTCCTAGAAAAGATGGATAAATTTAGCGAGAGGAGGAGAAAAAGGACCAACTAGAAATTAAACATACACTGATAGATAAAAAATATTATACAGAGACCACCTTCAGATTAGAGGAACGCAAGAATCAAGTCAAAGATTTGAAATACAAAGAAGCAGAAAACACTCCACTAGAAAAGAAAAAAGAAAAAAGAATCCAAAAATTGGAAGATAGTGTAAGGAGCCTCTGGAACACCTTCAAGTGTACCAACATCAGAATTATGGGGGTGCCAAAAAAAAAAGAGAGAGAGCAAGATACTGAAAACCTATTTGAAGAAATAATGACTGAAAAGTTCCCACACCTGGTGAAAGAAATAGACTTACAAGTCCAGGAAGCACACAAAACCCCAAATAAAAGGAATCCAAAGAGGACCACACCAAGACATATCATAATTAAAATACCAAGAGCAAAAGACAAAGAGAGAATATTAAAAGCAGCAAGAGAAAAACAGTTCATTACCTACAAGGGAGCACCCATATGACTGTCAGCTGATTTCTCAACAAAAACTATGCAGGCCAGATAAATGTGGCAAGAAATATTCAAAGTGATGCATAGCAAAACCCTACAACCAAGATTACACTACCCAGCAAAGCTATCATTCAGAATTGAAGGGCAGATAAAGAGCTTCATGGATAAGAAAAAGCTTAAGGAATACATGAACTTCAAACCAGTATTATATGAAATGCTGAAAATTACCCTTTAAGAAGAGGAAGAAGAAGAAAGGGTAAAGACAAAAATTATGAACAACTAATACATATCTATCAACAAGTGAATCTAAAAATCAATTGAATAAAAAAGTTGATGAATAGAATAAACTGGTGAATATAATAAAATCAGGGGCATAGAAAGGGAGTGGACTGACAATTCCCAGGGAGGTGCAGGAAGAGACTGGACAAAAATCATACACCTATAGATGAGGACAATGTTGAGGGAGGTAAGTGTAGAGGGAAGGGTGGGAGCCGGGTGGAGGGGAGCTAAGGGAGAAAAAAAGAGAAACAAATGTAATAATCTAAACAATAAAGATTTATTTAAATAAATAAAACAAAGACTGTACAAAGAGACAAAGAAGGTCATTATATAACTATAAGGGGTCAGTTCATCAAGAGGATTTAACTTTAGTAAATATTTAAGAATCCAACATAAAAATATAGAAATCAAATATTAGTTGATCTGAAGGGGAAATAGAAAGCAATACAATAATATTATGGATGTTGATACTCCATTTTCAACAATGACTAAATCATCCAGGTAGAAAATCAGTAAGGAAACATAAGACTTAACCTATGTGTTAGTTCAGATAAACCTAACAGACATTTGCAGAACATTGCATCCATAATCAGCAGAATACACATTCTTCCTAATAAATCATATTTTAGGCCTTAATTAATTTAAGAAAATTAAAATCATATCAAGCATATTTTCTGACCACAATGGTATAAAATTAGAAATTAATTACAAGAAGAAAATGATGAGATTCACACATATATAAAGATTAAACACCATCCTTCTGAACAACCAATGTGTCAAAGAATAAAAATAAAAAGTATCTGGAAACAAATGAAAGTGAAATGGCACATAACAAAACTAGGGAATTAACACATACAATTCTAAGAGGGAAGTTTATAACAATAAATGCCTACATCAAGAAACAAAAAAAGATCTCATATAGGCAACCTAAGGGGAAAAAAGACAAAATAGAGGAAAAAAGAACAAAGACCAAAGTTAATAAAAAGAAGGAAATAACAAAGATCAGAGTAAGAATAAATTAAATATAGGCTAAAAAAGTCAGTGGAAATTATAAATAATGTTAAGAGATTTAAAAAAACAAAATAGACAAATCTTTACCTAGAATTATCATGAATAAGAGAGGACTTAAATATAATCATAAATGATGAAAAGTTACAATGATAACATATATATAAAAACTTCATAAGAAATTATTATGAACAACATATCCAAATTGAGCAATCTAGAAGAAATGGTTAAATTCCTAGAAACATACACCGTTATTAAGACTGATTTAAGTTCTGGCTGAAGTGATTCAATGGTTGAGCATCAACCTATGAACTAGGAGGTCACAGTTCAATTCTCTGTCAGGGCCTATGCTTGAGTTGCAGACTTGATCTCTAGGAGGGGGCATGCTAACCAACTATTCTTGATCCCTAGTAAGGGGCAGTTAATCACTATTCCTTCTCATCATTGATGTTTCTCTCTCTCTCCCTCTCCCTTGCTCTCTGAAATCAATAAAAATATACTTTTTAAAAAGACTGAATTATGAAGAAATAAAAATTTGAACAAACTGATTACTAGTTAAGAAATTGAATTAGTAATCAAAAACAACCCAACATACAAAAGTCCAGTACTAGATGATGGCTTCACTGGTGAATTCTATCAAACATTTGAAAACCTAATATCAATCCTTTCCAAATTCATCCAAAATATAGAAGAGAAAATATTTTCTAATTTATTTTATAAGGCTACCCCTGATAGCAAAACCAAAGACACTAAGAAAAAAATGAAATTACATAGATACATCAATTCCCAAAAATCAAATTTAAAAGGATCATATAACAATACCAACTGATATTTATTTCATGGATACAAAGATGGTTCAACACCCACAAATCCGTCAGTATGACACATCACAGTAACAAGATAGAGGATAAAAATCATATTATCATCTCAGTAAGTGCATAAAAAGCATTTGACCAAATTTAACATTTTTTCCTGAAAGAGAAACCCTCAACAAATTTGATATCTACCTCAACATAATGAAAGTCATATATGAAAAGTCCACCACTAACGTCATCCTCAAAGATGAAAACCTGACACTTTTTCTCAAAGATCAGAAACAAGACAAGGAAGCCCACACTTGCCACTTTTATTCAAAATAGAACTGTAATTTCTAGTGAGAGCAATTAGGTATAAAAAAATAAATAAATAATCAACTTACACCATACACAAAAACAAACTCAAAATGGTTAAAGGATTTGAATATAAGATGGGAAACCATAAAAATACTACAAGGCTCTATAGGCAGTGAAATAGCAGACATATGTTGTAGCAATATCTTCACAGACACAGCTCCTAGGGCAAGGGAGATTAAGGAGAAAATAAACAAATGGGACTGCATCAAAATAAAAAACTTCTACACAGCAAAAGAAACAATCAACAAAACAAGAAAGCCCACTGCATGGGAGAACATATTTGCCAATGATATCAATGATAAGAGTTTAATCTCCAACATTTACAGAGAACTCATACAACTTAACAAAAGAATAAAAGATCCAATCAAAAAATGGGCAAAGGACCTAAATAGATACTTTTTTAAAAAAATATATTTTTATTGATTTTTTTACAGAGAGGAAGGGAGAGGGATAGAGAGTTAGAAACATCGATGAGAGAGAGACATCGATCAGCCTCCTCTTGCACGCCCCCTACAGGGGATGTGCCGACAACCAGGATACATGCCCTTGACTGGAATCGAACCTGGGACCTTTCAGCCCGCAGGCTGATGCTCTCTCCACTGAGCCAAACAGGTTTCGGCCTAAATAGATACTTTTTGAAAGAGAACATACAGAAGGCCCAGAGACATATGAAAACATGCTCAAAGTCACTAATCATACAAGAGATGCAAATAAAAAAGAAAAAACAATGAGATACCATCTTACACTTGTGAGACTGGCAATCATCAACAAATCAACAAATGACAAGTGCTGAAAAGGATGTGGAGAAAAAGGAACCCTCATACACTGCTGGTGGGAATGCAGACTGGTCCAGCCATTGTGGAGAACAGTATAGAGTTCCCTCAAAAAACTGAAAATGGAACTCCCATTTGACCCAGTAATCCCACTTCTAGGAATATATCCCAAGAAACCAGAAACACCAGTCAGAAATGATATATGCACCCCTATGTTCATAGCAGCACAATTTACAATAGCTAAGATTTGGAAACAGCCTAAGTGTTCATCAGCAGATGAATGGATTAAAAAACTGTGGAACATCTACACAATGCAATACTATGCCACTATAAAAAAGAAGGAACTTTTGCCATTTGCAGCAGCATGGATGGAACTGGAGAGCATTATGCTAAGCAAAATAAGCAAGTCAGAGAAAGATAAATATCACATGATCTCAATCATATGTGGGATATAATGATCAACATATTTTTTGGGATGAACAAGAATAGATTGATCCAGAGACAATTAGATTGATCCAGGAGGGGTTAAAGAGCAACCAAAGGCTGGTACGCATGCATATTAGCATAACCAATGGACACAGACACTGGGACAGTGGGGGCTTACCCATGATGGGAATATTTGGGGGGGGGGGTTTCAATTGGGGAAAAAAAAGACATATGTAAAACTTTACAACATGATAAATAAATAAATAAATAAATAAATAAACAATTCTATATTAAAAAATAAATAATAAATTCAAAATAGAAATGAAGAAGTAAAATTGTCTCTGTATAGATGAATGATATACATAGAAAACATTAAAGACTGCACCAAAAAAAACAACTGTTAGACCTAATAAATGCAGTAAATTATAAAAATTAGTTCCATTTCCGTACACTCTCAACTATCAGAAAGTGAAATTAAGAAAACAAGTCCATCCATAATAGTACCAAAAAGCTAAAGTAGGCATAAGTTACGCATATATTTAATGAAAGAAGTGAAAGACTGAAAACTGTAAGATATTAGTGAAGTAAATTGAAAAAAAAAACACAAAGAAATGCAAAGATATTCCATGTTCATAAATAGAAAGACTGATATTGTTAAAGTATTCATACTACCCAAAGAGGTCTACAGATTCAATGCAATTCCTGTCAAAATTCCAATGGCATTTTTCACACATCCACCACATTCCCTGAAAGCTAAATAGCACCTCCCCTGCCTAAAGCCCTTTTAGAAACAGACTTTTGAATAATAAAGATTAACAGCTGGCTAGCAGGCAAAGATGAGCAGAGGCAGAGCCTCAGGAACAGCAGAAGTTCACTGACTCAGCCTGGGGCCCAATGCTGCTAACAAACCTACTTTAGAGGGCACACTGGCCACTCCTGCTTGAAGCCAAGGTCTTTGGAGACAAACACAAACCGTGGATCAGTGGATTGCTCAAAGCTTCAAGCAGGTTACTGAAAGCCAAAGGAGGATAATTTCTGACAGTGGTTAGCACCTGAGCACCTCACAGGAAGTCCGGATTGGCAGACAGAGAGTAGGACCCAAGAGGAGCCCACTCAGGACACTAAACACCACTTCCACTTTTTTTTCTTTTCTCTTATTTATTACCTTTTTTCTTTATTTTTTTATTTTGCCTTTCTTTTTTCCCTTTTTATATTTATATTCTTTATCAATCTCTTCTATTGATCTGTTATTATAGTAGTCTCTATTGTTTCATTCATATATCTAATTTTCTTCTTTCCTTTTCCTACTCAATTTTTTCTCTGTTTTCCATTACTCAATTTTTTCTATTTTCTTTTACTCCTGCTTTCTCATCTTTCTTTTTTTTTCTTCTTATGTTAGATATATATGCTTTCTCCTGTATTTCCTTTTCAAATTTGTTTCTTCCTCCTTTATTTTAAACTGTTTTCCTTCATCTATTTTCCTAAGTCTTAATTATTATTTCATTTATTTCAGCTCTGCATCTACATATTCCTTCCCCCATTTTTTGGTGCTTTTATTTGTACGTTTGTTTGTTTTGTTTTGTTTTCTCCTCAAATTTTTTCTTTTTTTCTTTTCCTATCATTCTTGCTCTTTTCTCTTTCCTAATTCTCTCTTCTCTGCTGATTACTTTTGTTGGTGTTATAGGGGGCATTACGTATGTTTTTGTTTAGTTTCATTGGTTTCATGTTCTGTGGTGCTGTATTTTGTTCTTTTCAGTCAGCACCTCCACAAAAGCTTGCAGAATAGGATCAATGGTGAGCCATATAGCCAACCAAAGAGGAGACTCCATCCATGAGTGGGACAATAACAATAAAGACCCAACTACAACAGGAGGAACCAAATAACTCAAGTAAGGGGCTTTGCTAAAATCTCCAGCTTAGGAGATTTAAGAGACTGCACCACTGGCTCCCACATAACACTTCCTACATAAAACCACCCCACAAAATCTGGGTGCCATAGCAGTTTGATATAATACATAAAAAAAAAAAAGAAAACAAAGGGACAGAAAATGGGGAGACAAAGAAACAAACCTCAAATAAAAGAAAATAAGGCATCCCCTAAAGATGAACTAAATGAAATGGAGGTAAACAATTTGTCCGATAAAGAATTCAGAGTAATGGTAATAACAGTGTTCAAACAATTCAGTAAGAACTAAAAGCAAAACTTAATGTGAATTAAAGGGTCTTAATGAGAGTTACACAAACATGAAAACAGATCTTGAAACAATAATTAAAAATTAATTGGGAGAAAGAAGATAGCTGCTGATGGGAAGACAGATTGCAAGATAGTGTGTGAGTGAGAAAACAAAGGGAGAGTGTGTGGTCACATGGGAGTGTTTCTTGGTGAGTGGAGGGACAGCTCTACTCCAGGGGACTATGAGGGACTGTCAGACAGGGATCCCCTGACTGGGAAGCCCCCAATGCTGCTGGGTTCCCTCCCAGAGTGACCAGCTCGGATGCGGAGACCATGCCATCTTGAAGGGGAAAGTGGAAGTTATCAGAGGCCTGAAAAGCCAGGGGAATCTGCAACTACAGCACCCACTGAACAGCTGCAAACCCAAGAATACCAATCCCCAAGTAGTACAAGCACATAGATTCAGAGGACCTTTACACTACCTCACAGAAAGGAGAGAACTACATAACCCGACACCCAGAGAAGAAAGATCATGGGGACACAAAGAAACAGCCCATGTATGAAAGAAAAGCAGGCATCACCAGCAAAGGAAGTAAGCAAAATGGAGGCAAGCAATGTGTCAGAGAAAGAATTCAGAGAAATGGTCATAAGGTGGGTGAAAAGAATGGAAGACAAATTTTATAATATGAGTAAGAACCAAGAGAAAATGAAGAAAAACCAAGAAGAAATGAAAAATGGCATTGCTGCTATAAAGAACACATCATATAGAACACAACACATATAGAAAGCATCAAGTGTAGACTATAATAAGCAGAGGACAGCACCAGTGAGCTAGAAGACAAGGTAGGAAACAACACCCAAGTAGAGCAGTTTGTAGGGGGAAAAAATTAAAAAATTAAAAATCAGGAGGAGAGCCTAAGGGAATTTTGAGACAAGAAACATACACATAATAAGGGTACCAGAAGGAGAGGAAACTGAGTAAGAAATAGAAAACCTGTTTGAAGAAATAATGACAGAAAACATTTTTGATATAGGAAATAAAAAACTCACACAAATCCAAGAAACTGACAGAGGCCCAAGCAAAATGAATCCCAAAAGACTGATGCCAAGGCACAGTATAATTAAACTGGAAAACATCAACAACAAAGTAAGAATTTTAAAAGTGGTCAGAGAGTGACAGAAAGTTACCTACAAAGGATCCCCCATCAGACGAGTGACTGATTTCTCAACAGAAAATAACAGGCCAGAGGAAAATGGAATGAAATAAACACAGTCATGCTAAAGAAGGGTCTAAATCCAAGAATACTGTACCCAGAAAGGCTATCAATCAAAATTCAGGGTGAAATCAGGAGCTTCACTTCCAAAAAAAGATTAAGGTAGTTTATTACCACCAAATCAGCAATGCGAAAAATGCTAAAGGATCTGCTGTAGAAAGAAATGAAGAAAGAAAGAAAGAAAGAAAGAAAGAAAGAAAGAAAGAAAGAAAGAAAGAAAGAGAGAGAGAGAGAGAGAAAGAAAGAGAGAGAGAGAGAGAGAGAGAAAGCAAAGAAGGAAGGAACACAAGGGTAAAGAATAAAAATGGTGACAACAAGTACCTATCAATAATAACTTTAAATGTAAATGGACTAAATGTTCCAATAAAAAGACATAGGGTAAGGGACTGGATAAGAAAACATGACCCATTTTTTGCTGTCTACAAGAAACCCACCTCAGAAAAAAAGACACACAGAGACTGAGGAGGAAGGGATAGAAAAAAAGGTTTTTCAAGGGAAATGAAATTTAAAAAAAGCTGAGGTAGCAATACTTATATCTAACAAATTAGATTTCAAATTAAAGGAAATAAAAAGAGATAAGGAAGGCAACTTCATAATCCAACAAGAATAAATAACTCTGGTAAACATATACACACCCAATACAGGAGCACCCAAATACATAAAAAAAAACCTCCTGGAGGATATCAAGGGAGAGATTGCCAGCATTACAATCATATAGGGAACTTTAATATGCCACTATCACCATTGGAAAAATTCTCTAAACAAAAAATCAACAAAGAAACATCAATCCTAAATGACTCACTAGACCAGATGGAATTAATTGACATCTTCAGAACATTTCACCCCAAAGCCACTGAATATACATTCTTATCAAGTGCACATGGGTCATTTTCAAAGATAGACCATATATTGGGTCACAGGAAAAGTCTCTTCAAATTCAAGAAGATAGAAATCAAATCAAGCATCTTCTCAGATCACAGTGGCATAAAACTGAAAATCAACTACATTAAAAACAATCCCAAAAAATCAGACATATAGAGATTAAATAGCATGATTGGTTTATCAAAGAGATCAAAGAAGTAATAAAAAAATATCATAGTCACAAACAACAATGAAAACACAACAATCCAAAATCTATGGGACACAGCAAATGCAGTCTTGAGAAGGAAGTTCATAGCTCTATAAGCCTACTGCAAACAAACAAGAAACAATGGTAATAAATTACTTAACTCTACAATTCAAAGAGTTATAGAGAGAGCAACAAGAAAAGCCCAGTGTAAGCACAAGGAGGGAAATAATAAATATCAGAGAAGATATAAACAACATAGAGACAAAAGAACAATACAAAAGGTCAACGAAATCAAGAGCTGTTTCTTTGAAAGGATAAACAAGATTGATGAACCTCTAGCTCACCAAGAAGCAAAGAAAGAAGACCCAAATAAACAAAGTTAAAAATGAAAGAAGAGAAATAACAACAGATCCCACAGAAATATAAAGGACTGTTTTAAAAAATACTATGAACAACTCAATTTCAACAAACTGGAAAAACCTTAAGGAAATGGGTATATTGTATAAAAATACAACCTTCCGCAGCATCTCAATAGGCTAATAACTATGGAAGAAATTGAAGCAGTCATCAAAAAGCTTCCAGCAAACAAAAGCCAGGGCCAGATTGCTTCACAGGGGAGTTTTAACAAACATTCAAGGAAGAATAAACAACTATCCTCCTCAGACTATTCCAAATTTTCAACAGGAAGGAACACTTCCAAGCTCAGTCTATGAAGCCAAAATCACCCTCATACCAAAATCAGATAAAGACAACACAATGAAAAAGAATTACAGGCCAATATACCTCATGAACATAGATGAAAAATCCTCAACAAAATCCTAGCAAATCAGAGCCAGCAGTACATCAGAAAGATTATACACCATGACCAAGTAAGATTTATACCAGGGATGCAAGGATGGTACAAGTCAATAAGCATGATACATCACATAAACAAATTGAGAGATACAAATCACGTAGTCATATCAATTGATGCAGAAAAAGCATTTGACAAAATCCAAGACCCTTTTCTAATAAAAACTCTCAGCAAGGTGAGAGTAGAAGGATCATACCCCAACATAACAAAAGCCATATATGACAAATCCACAGCCAACATCATACTCAATGGGAAAAAACTAAAGCCATTTTTCCTAAGAACAGGAACAAGACAGGGATGCCCACTCTAACCACTCCTATTCGACATAGTACTGGAGGTATTAGCCATTGCAATTAGACAAAAAGAAGAAATAAAAGGCATCCAAACTGGAAAAGAAGAATTAAAGCTGTTCTTATTTGCAGATGACATGATATTGTACATAAAAAATCCAAAAGACTCCATCAAGAAACTAATAGACTTAATAAATGAATTTGGCAATGTAGCAGGATACAAAATTAAAGCCTAGAAACCTATGGCATTTCTATACACCAATAGTAAACTTACAGAAAGAGAGACTAAAAAAGCAATCCCATTTACCATCACACCAAAAAAATTAAGATACCTAGGAATAAACTTAACTAAGGAGGAAAAAGACATATATGCAGAAAACTACTGGACATTGAAAAAAGAGATAGAGGAAGATGTAAACAGAATGGAAGAACATACTATGCTCATGGATTGGTAGAATCAACATCATTAAAATGTCCATACTACTCAAAGCAAACTATAGATTCAATGCACTTCCAATTAAAATACCAACGGCATATTTCACAGAAGTTTAAAGAACTCTCCAAAGATTCGTGTATAATAAAAAAAAGACCCTGAATAGCCACAGCAATCCTGAAAAAAGAAGAATAAAGTAGGTTGGATCTCAATACCAGATTTTAAGCTGTATTACAAAGCCACTGTTCTCAAAACAGCCTGGTACTAGCACAAGAATAGATGTATAGACCAATGAAACAGAATAGAGAATACAGATATCAACCAAAACCACTATGCTCAATTAATATTTGACAAAGGAGGCATGAACATAAAATTGAGTCAGGATAGTCTCTTCAATAAATGGTTTTGTGAAAATTGGACAGATACATGCATAAAACATGAAACCAGACCACCAACTTACGCCATATGCAAAAATAAACTAAAAATGGATAAAGGACTTAAACATAAGACAGGAAACCATAAAAATACTAGAGAAATATTGAGGCAGAAAAATCTCAGAAATATGCTAAAGCAATTTCTTCACTGATACAGCTCCTAGGGCAACGGAAACTAAAGAGAAAATAAAAAAATGGTACTACATCAAAATGAAAGGCTTTTGCACAGTAAAAGAAACCATCAACAAAACTACAAGAAAGCCCACTGTATGGGAGAACATATTTGCAAATCTTATTACTGATAAAAGTTTAATCTCCAAGATCTACAAGGAACTTATGCAACTTAATAAAAAATAAATAAATAAATGATCCAATAAATAAATAGGCAACAGACATAAATAGAATCTTTTTGAAAGAAGACAGAAAAGGAAGGCCAAGAGACACATGAAAACATGCTCAAAGTCACTAATCATCCAAGAGATGGAAATCAAAATAACAATATGGTACCATCTCACACCTATCAGAATGGCAATCATCAACAAATCAACAAATGCAAGTGCTAGCAAGTATGTGGAGAAAAAAGGAACCTTCATGCACTGCTGGTGGGAATGCAGACTGGTCCAGCCATTGTGGTGAATAGTATGGAGTTTCCTCAGAAAACTAAAAATGAATCTCCCATTTGACCCAGCAATCCTACTTCTAGGAATATATCCCAAGAAACTAGAAACAACAGTCAGAAAGGATATATGCACCCCTATGTTCAAAACAGCACAATTCACCAAAACTAAGATTTGGAAACAGCCTAAAAGCCCCTCAGCAAATGAGTAGATTAGAAAACTATGGTAAATCTACACAATGGAATACTATGCTGCTATAAAAAAGAAAAAGTTCTTACCATTTTCAGCAGCATGGATGGACCTGGAGAGCATTATGTTAAGTGAAATAAGCCAGGCAATTAAAGAAAAATACCATATAATCTCACTCATCTATGGATAACAAAGAACATTATAATCTGATGAACAAAAAGATAGATACAGTCAAAACCAGTTTGGCTCAAAGGATAGAATGTCGACCTGGGGACTGAAAGATCACAGGTTAGATTCCAGTTAGGAGCACGTACTTGGTTGCAGGCACATACTCAGTAGGAAGTGTGCAGGAGGCAGCTCATCGAAGTTTCTCTCTCATCAATGTTTCTAACTCTCTATCCCTCTCCCTTCCTCTCTGTAAAAAATTAATAAAATATGTTTTTTAAAAAGATAGATACAGAGGGGTAAAGCACTGAACAGACTACCAAATTACAGCAGGAAGACTGGGCAAAAACTAAAGCCAAAGTGCTGGGGACGGCAGGGGGAAGAGATCAACCAAAAGACTTGTATGCATGCATATAAGCACAATCAATGGACACAAGACACTGGGGAGGTGAGATGAGGGATGTGATAGGGATAGGGGAGGCTGGGGAATGTCAATAGGGAAAAAAAATAAGATATGTGTACTACTATATATGTACTACTTTAAACAATAAAAAAATAAAAATAAAAAGAATCAATTGGAAATGAGAAATGATATAGCTAAAATAAAAAACATCCTGAAATGAGTCAACAGTAGATTAGAAGAAGCTGAAATTGAATCAGCAAATTAGAAGACAAGATATCAAAAAACAAACAAACACCCATTCAGTGCAACAAATGGAAAAAAAAATTAAAGAAGGAAGACAGACTAACAGAGCTTTGGGACAACATGAAATGCAATGACATTCACATAATATGAATATAATCTGATCAAGGAATAGAGAACCTATTTGAAGAAATAATGGCAGAAAATTTCACTAACCTAGAGAAGGAAAAAATCACTCAAGTTCAGGAAACACAGAGAGTCCCAATCAAGTTGAACCTTAAACGACCCGCACCTAGATACATATTAATTAAAAACTCAAACATTGGAGAGAAACCAAGATGGCGGCATAGGTGAACACCTAAACTGCTGCCTCGCACAACAACTTCAAAACTATATCTACAAAACAGAACGGACATCATCCAGAACCACAGGAAAGCTGGCTGAGTGGAAATTCTACAACAAGAAGGAAAGAGAGGGGTTCAAGGAGACTCAGAGGAGCTGCAAAAAGCTGAGGTACAGCCAAAACTGGTTTGGCTCAGTGGATACAGCATCAGTCTGGGGACTGAAGGGTCCCAGGTTCGATTCCAGTCAAGGGCATGTACATTGGTTGTGGGCACATCCCCAGAGGGGGGCGTGCAGGAGGCGGCTGATCGATGTCTCTTTCTCATCGATGTTTCTCGCTTTCTATCCCTTTCCCTTCCTCTCTGTGAAAAATCAATAAAAATATTTTTTTTTAAAAAAAAAGAAAAAATGCTGTGGTACAGAGACACGCACCTATAGATGAAAGGCAGTGGAGTGCCTGACTGGCTTCCTCTAGTGGGAGGGAGATGGAAACTCCCGCCTGCACTGAACCCCAGTTCTTGGTGAGACTCATACAGGGCAAGTCTGGACTGTCATGAAAAGGGAGAAAGGTACGGAAATTTAGGGGAGCCCCGAAAGGCAGAGGTCTGAATGTGCGCGTACTTGAGTGTGCACCAGAGGGCTGAGTGCTGATTGTGCCACTGTTTTTCTCTAGCGGGAGGAAGACAAAAACCTCCCAACTGGGCTGAACTCCACTTTCGACTGCACTGAACCCCAGTTTTGGGTGAGACCCTAGGGACCCAGACTCATATGGGTCCCCGAAGTGCACGGAAACTTAGGGGAGCCACGAAAGGCAGAGGTTTGGAGGCACACGAGCAAGAATGTGTGCAAAGAGGGCTGCAGCGATTACTGAGGGACACTGAGACCCAAGGGCTGCATAGGGCAGGACTGATGTCAGGCCAAGGTTGTCTGCTCAGCCCTGAGACTGCCTCATCCAAGCTGAACACAGAGGCTTTTGCAAATTTGCAAGTCTTGTATCATAAGGCTGACTCCAGCACAGAAGTTCTCATGATGCAGACACAGCTGATCCTCACAACCAATTGGCTTGGAGGTTAATTCCCCAATGATGCCAACAACAATAAAGACTTAACTACAATAAGACTGTACACACATCTACAGAGGGGTAAACCAAGAGTGTCCACCTCAGGTAACTGGGGAGGCAGAGCTACTGGGCCATATAGGACACCTAGTACACAAAGCTACTCTACCAACTCAGGGAAGCAGTGAAAATGCAGAGACAAAGAAACAAATCATAAACAAAAGAAATGGAGGAAAACAAATGACTGGATATAGAGTTCAAAACCATGATTATAAGGTTTTTCAAGAATTTCCTAGAAAAGATGGATAAATTTAGCGAGACCCAAGAGGAAATGAAAAAGGACCAACTAGAAATTAAACATACACTGATAGAAATAAAGAATATTATACGGAGACCTAACAGCAGACTAGAGGAAGGCAAGAATCAAGTTAAAGCTTTGAAATACAAAGAAACAGAAACACTGCACTGGAAAAGCAAGAAGAATCCAAAAATTGGAAGATAGTGTAAGGAGCCTCTGGAACACCTTCAAGCATACCAACAGAATTTTGGGGGTTCCAGAAGAAGAGAGAGAGCAAGATACTGAATACCTATGTGAAGAAATAATGAGTGAAAACTTCCCACACCTGGTGAAAGAAATAGACTTACAAGTCCAGGAAGCACGCAGAACCCCAAATAAAAGAAATCCAAAGAGGACCACACCAAGACGCATCATAATTAAAAAACAAGAGCAAAAGACAGAGAATATTAAAGCAGCAAGAGAAAAACAGTAAATTACCTACAAGGGAGCACCCATACAATTGTCAGCTGATTTCTCAACAAAAAACTATACAGGCCAGATAGATGTGGCAAGAAATATTCAAAGTGATGAGTAGCAAGAACCTGCAGCCAAGATTACTCTACCCAGCAAATCTATCATTCAGAATTGAAGGGCAGATAAAGATTTACAGATAAGAAAAAACTTAAGGAGTTCATCAACATCAAACCAGTATTATATGAAATGCTGAAAGCTATTCTTTAAGAGGAAGAAGAAAAAGGTAAAGATAAAAATTATGAACAACAAATACATATCTATCAACAAGTGAATCTAAGATCAAATGACTAAAAAATCTTATGAACAGAATCAACTGGTGAATATAATAGAATCAGAGTCATAGAAAAGAAGTGGACTGACACATCTCAGGGGGAATGTGATAAGATGGGTGCAGGAAGAGACCGGACAAAAATTATACGCCTATGGATGAGAACAATGTGGGGGGCAGGGGGGGAAGAGGGTGGAGGGAGGGGTGGAAGCCAGGTGGAAGGGAGCTATGGGGGAAAAAAGAGGAACAATTTTAAAAATCTGAACAATAGAGATATATTAAATTTAAAAAGATAAATAAATAAAATTCACCATGAGAAAAAAATAAATAAATAAAATAAAATTGCAAACATTAAGGACAAAGAATTTTACATCTCTATATACATTTTATTATCTTTTTTTTTCTTTGATATCACCAGGCACCCAATCCACTCTACTGGCAGGATGAAGTTCTTGAAAATAATACAGAAGAAAATTTTAAAGTAACATTATCTTTCATTTACAACAGAGAAACACTATTAGGACATTTAGAGTTATTAGAATATTTAAAACATCAATATTAGCCTGAACCACATGAAACTGATATTTTTTGTTAAAATGATCAAGCATGGGCAAAATGGTTGAATAACAGCAAGTTCATATGATTCAACCTAATACCTAATTTTCCTCCCAATTAATTTTTTTAATTAAATCTTTATTGTTCAGGTTATTATATTTGTTTCTCTTTTTTTCCCTCCATAACTCCCCTCCACCCAGCTCCCACCCCTCCCTCTACCCTTACCTTCCCTCGCATTAAACTCATTCATAGTTGTATGATTTTTATCCAGTCATCCTTTTCTCCCTGAGTGGACTGAGTGTCAGTCCACTCCCTTTCTGTGCTTCTGATTTTATTATTTTCAACAGTTTATTCTGTTCATCAAATTTTTAATTCACTTAATTTTTAGATTCACTTGTTGATAGATATGTATTTGTTATTCATAATTTTTATCTTTACTTTTTCTTCTTCCTCTTCTAAATAAAGACAAAGAATTTCAAAGGCTGGAAGACAGAAAGTTACCTACAAGGAAGATCCCATTAGACTTTTGGCTGACTTCTCAATAGAAACACTTCATGTCAGAGGAAATGGCATGAAGTATACAAATAAATAAAAACCAAGGGACTCAACCCAAGACTACAAGGCTATTAGTAAAAACTGAAGGTGAAATAAAGAGCTTCACATACAAAAACAGTAGTTTATTGCCACCAATGCAACTCTGCAAGAAATGCTAAAGGGACTGTTGTGAGAAGAAAGAGACCAAGGCATAAAGAATAAAAATGACAATAAATAAGTACCTGTCAATATTAATCTTAAATTTAAATGGCTTGCCCTAACGTTTGGCTCAGTGGATGGAGCGTCGGCCTGCAGACTGAAGGTCCCAGGTTCAATTCCAGTCAAGGGCATGTGCCTTATGGTCACATCCCCAGTGGGATGGGTACAGGGGGCAGTTGATCAATGTTTCTCTCTCATTGATGTTTCTGTCTCTCTCTCTTCCTATCTGTGAAGGGTCAATTAAATATTTTTTTTAATTTAAATGGCTTAAATTCCCTAATCAAAAGACACAGGGTAGATGAATAGATAAGAAAACCTGACTCATATACATATATGCTGCCTACAAGAGAGCCATCTCAGAACAAAGGATTCATACAGACTGAAAGTAAAAGGATGGAAAAAAATATTTCAGGAAAATGAAAATGAAAAAGAGCTAGGGTAGCAATACTTATATCTGAAAGATGACTTCAAAATGAAGGCCATAACAAGAGATAAGAAAGACCACTTCATAATACTAAAGGGAACAAAACAAGTCATGCATATAACTCTGGTAAATACATATGCACTCAATACAAGAGCATCTATATATATATATATATATATATATATATATATATATATATATATATATGACTTCTGGAGGATTTTAAGGGAGAGAGTGACATCAATACAATCATAGTAGGGGATTTTAACACCCCACTAGCATCACTGGATGGATCTTCTAAACAAAAATCAACAAGGAAACAGTGATACTATATGCACACTAGATCAGATGACATTTTCAGAACATTTCACCCCAAAGATACAGAATATACATTCTTCTGAAGTGCACATGGGACATTTTCATAGATAGACCACATGCTAAGTCTCTACAAATTCAAGAAGATTGAAATCATATCAAGCATCTTCTTCTATCACAATGGCATAAAATTAGAAATCAGCTGCAATAAAAACATTCAAACACATGGAGGCTAAATGACATGCTATTAAACAATAAGTGGGTTGCCAAATAAAGAACATCTGAGAAACAAATGAAAATGAACACACCACACCCCAAAATCTATGGGACATAGAGAAAGCAGATCCTAGAGGGAAGTTCATACTATTACAGGCTTATCTAAAAAAAACAAAACAAAAAAAAAAAAAACTTCTAATTAGTTATTTAATCCTACAATTTAAACAGTTAGAAAGAGAATAAGAAAAGCCCAGAGTAAGTAGAAGGAAGGCAATAATAAAGTTCAGAGTGAAAATAAATGATGTAGAGACTAAAAAGCAAAATAAAAGATCAATAAAACTAAAAGCTGTTATTTTGAGAAGATAAACAAGATTGATGAACCTGTAGCCAAACTCACCAAGAAGCAAAAAGGCCCCAAATAAACAAAATCAGAAATGAAAAAGGTGAAGTTACAACTGATCCCACAGAAATACAAAGGATCATAATAGAATACTAGGACTGACTATATTCTAACAAACTGGACAATCTGGAAGAAACGAACATATTTCTAGAAAAATACCATCTTCCAAAACTCAATCAGGAAGAATATAAAAACTTGAATAGACCAATAACTACTGATGAAATTAAAACAGTAATAAAAAATACTTTCAGCAGACAAAAGCTCTGGTTCAGACGATTCACAGGAGCATTTTACCAAACATTCAAAGAACTAACATCTATACTCTATAAACTATTCTAAAAAAATTCAAGAGAAAAAAATACTTCCAACCTCTTTCTATGAAGCCAGCATTAACTAATCCTGAAACCAGATAAAGACACTACAAAAAAGAGAATTACAGGCCAATATCCCTATCTATGAACATAGATGCTAAAATCTACAACAAAATATTAGCAAATTGAATATAGCAATATATTAAAAAGCAATATAATATATACACCAGGCCAAGTGGGATTTATTCCTGGGATGCAAGGCTGATACAATATTTACAAATCAATAAATGTGATGCATTTATTGCAAGACAAAAATCATGTGATCATATCAATTGATGCAGAAAAAACATTCAACAAAATCCAACACCATTTTTGATATAAACTCTAAGCAAAGTGGGAATAAAAAGATCATACCTCAACATAATAACAGCCATATGTAACAAATCTATGGTCAGCATCATATTCAATGCACAAAAATTAAAACCATTTCTCCTAAGATGTCTGCTTTCATCACTGTTGTTCAACATGTTACTGGATGTCCTAATCATAGCAATCATGCAAGAAGAAAAAAATAAAAGGCATCCAAAATGTAAAGGAGAAAGTAAAATTGTCATTATTCTCAGATGTTGTGATATTGTACATAGAAAACCCTAGAGACTCCATAAAAAACTACTAGCTTTAATAAATGAATCTGGCAATGTAGTAGGATATAAAATTAACACCCAGCAATCTATGGCATCTCTATAGACCAATAATGAACTCTCAGAAATAGAGACTAAAAAAAAACACACACACACACAAAAAAAACAATTCCACTAAGAATTTCAACAAAAAAATTAAGATACTTCCTAAATAAATTTAACCAAGGAGATAAAAGACCTGTACTTGGAAAACTATAGGATAATGAAAAAAGATATGGAAGAATATATAAACAAATGAAATAAATACCGTGTTCATGGATTGGTAGAATCAACATAATTAAAATGTCCATACTACCCAAAGCAATTTATAGATTCACTCCAATCCCTATTAGAATACCAATAGCATATTTCATAGATCAAGAACAAACACTCCAAAAATTTATATGGAACCAAAAAAGACCCTGAATAGCAATCTTGAGAAAGAATAACAAAGTTGGAGGAGTCACGATACCAGATATCAAGTTATGCTCAAAACAAGCTAGCCCTCCCAACTTATCCCATACATAAGAATAAATTCAAAATGGATAAAAGACTTAAAAGTAAGCTATGAAACCATAAAAATCCTAGAAGAAACCATTAGCAGCACAATCTCAGACATCTCTCATAGCAATATGTTTACAAATACATCTTCTAGGGCAAAGGAAACTAAGGAGAAAATAAACAAATGGGAATATATCAAAATACAAAGCTTCTGCACAACAAAAGAAATCATCAACAAAATGGAAAGAGAGCCCACCACATGGAGAACATATTTGTCAATGATAGAACCAATAACAGGTTAATTTCCAAAATATATAGGGAACTCATACAACTTAACAAAAGGAATGCAAACAATCCAATTAAAAAATGGGCAAAGGACCTAAATAGATACTTCTCCAAAGTGGAAATACAGAAGAACAAGAGGCATATGAAAATTTGCTCAGTCATTAATCATCTAAAAGATGCAAATTAAAATGACAATGAGGTATCACCTGAGACCTGTCAGAATGGCTACCAACAACAAATTAATAAATAAGTGTTGGCAAGGATGTGAAAAAAGGGAACGTAGTACTCTGCTGGTGGGAATGCAGACTGGTGTAAACTGGATGGAAATTCCTCAAAAAATTAAAATGAAACTCCCATTTAACACAGTGATCCCACTTCTACCAATATATGTTAAGGAATCCAAAGCACCAATCAAAAAAAAAAAATGGATGCACCTTTATGTTCATAGCAGCACAAGTTACAATAGCTAAGATTTGGAAACAGCCCAAGTGCCCCTCAGTAGAGGAGCGCATTTAAAAAAAAAACTATGAGAGGTGAAAAATGGCAGCGGAATAGACGGACACACCTGGAGCTTTGTCGCTGGGCAGGGGGAGAGAGAGCAGCTGAGTCGCACTGGGAGTGTTTATTAGCAACTTAAGAGTCGGTTATCCTCCAGGAGAAGGTGGGGAACTGCTGGACGGGGCTCTCCTGGCCCGGCAGCCCCACTGCCATGGGGTTTTTGTCTGCCAGAGCCACCAAGAAGAACGAGGAGACTGCGCCATCTTGCAGAGAGAGGTGGATGTCTGCGGTGTTCTGAAAGCTGCAGCTGAATCACTCACTGAACAGCCGAGGACCCAGAACACTGCTCTCCAATTGGCAAAGACACGTGGTGGACTCAGAGGAGATCCACACAGCACAAGGTAAGTGCCTATTGTGCTGTACCAGGTCACGTTGTAGTTTGTGCCTTTGAATCAACATAAGAGAGAGAACTACATAACCAGACACCCGGAGAAGAAAGACAATGGGCAGAAGAAGAAACAGCCTGCATACGACAGAAAGGCAGGTATCACCAGAAAAGGAAGTAAACTAAATAGAAGCAGAAATAAGCCTGCCAGAGAAAGAGTTCAGAGAAATGATCATAAGGTGGATGAAAAAAATGGAAGACAAATTCGACAATATGAGTAAGAGCCAAGAGGAAATGCAGAAGACCCAAGAGGAAATGAAGAAGAAACAAGAAGAACTGCAAAAAGAAATAAAAATAACATCACTGCTTTAAAGAACTCAATAGAAAGCATCAAAAGTAGACTAGAAGAAGCAGAGGACCACATCAGTGAGCTAGAGGACACAGTAGAAAAATATACCCAAGTACAGCAGCTTCTAGAAAAAAAAAAATTGAAAAGCAAGAGGAGAGCCTAAGGGAACTTTGGGATAACACACACACAAAAAAAAAAAAAAAATCCACATAATTGAGGTTCCAGAAAGAGTGGAAACTGAGCAAGGATTAGAGAACCTGTTTGAAGAAACAATGACAGAAAATTTCCCTAATATAGGAAAGAAAAAACCCACACAAATCCAAGAAGCTCAGAGTTCCAAGTAAAATTAACCCCACAAAACCGATACCAAGTCACATTATAATTAAATTGGCAAACCAACAACAAAGTAAGAATCTTAAAAGCAGCCAGAGAGAAACAGAAAGTTACCTACAAAGGAACCCCCATAAGACTAGCTACTGATTTCTCAACAGAAACTCATCAGGCCAGAAGGGAATGGAATGAAATATACAAAGTCATGCAAA
>PVJN01029629.1:0-10682 GCA_004026805.1 Lasiurus borealis
CTAACCCTAACCCTAACCCTAACCCTAGCTCTAACCCTAGCCCTAACCCTAACCCTAGCCCTAACCCTAACCCTAACCCTAACCCTAACCCTAGCTCTAACCCTAACCCTAACCCTAACCCTAGCCCTAACCCTAACCCTAACCCTAACCCTAAAACCCTAACCATAACACTAGCTCTAACCCTAACCCTAGCTATATATCTCAACCTAGGCCCGGCCTTAACCCTAACCCTAAACTTTCATAACAAGTGTATTTATTTAACTTTGTATGGTATCTGAGGCATGATAATCAAGGTTTAATGTGTGAGTAATCTTTAGAAACCCACTCTAATTTACATTAAGTTGAAAATGTAATTGGCCTGCAACTCACTTCTCAGGTGTGTGACCAAGATATAACAGTGACTATGCACTTTCCTTCAGATATGAAAGCTCTTTGAGCATATATTCAAACTTTTTGGGGCGCCTTCCTATATATTTCCCTAGTCTTTCCTTGTGTATACTCAACCAGTGATTCCAGCTGCTTACTCGTGACTTTCAAGTATGTACTCTAACCCTAGTCCTGTCCGTAGCCTTTAGATTAATAGGACTGCTTCTCAGATGTATATTATTACTGCTTTGAATTCTAGTTTATCATTTTGATTTCTTCTTGTTTTGAATACTTTTAGAGTTATAGCAGCTGTAGCAAAATGAGCTTCTGTTTCACCAACATCTTTCTGAAAATGCCGCCTCATTCCCATTGAGTAATCAAAATATACAGTATCCCACTCACTTCTCTGCTCTTTGAACACATTTGCCCAGCGGTTCCACAGTATCCTTCAGATCTTAAGAATCTAAGAACATGTATTCTTTCTGTTTCAGGCACCTTGCTGCATAATTTTCCAGACGTTTATTGGGAATTATCAGTGTTATTCACTTTGATCAGTGGTTCAAGCTCATTCATTTGTGAATCTCTGGTATTTATACCACCTTTTTCCGGAGCTAAATGCTCCATAAATGTAAAGTATTTCCAATGTAAGACTATACTACTTTTCACAGCTCTTGAAATACATAATTCGTGGTTTTTCCACACTGCACGAGGGAGATTCCGATTCATCCATCATACTGCCAGTGTTTCAGTCACATTTCTAAAATGTCACTGCTCTGTTATTATGCTTGCGAGGTGTTTAAATTTTCAAACATTAGGTGAGAACTATGAAAATGAGAGTTATGGTTTAAGCAACCTTTTGTTAACATGGTCACTCAGATTGTCTTGTATTGTAAGCAGCATCCAAGTCAGGTCTCTACTCTTTTAATATTGTATTTTTGGGAAGGCAAAATTGTCATTCTTAGGTAGATGAAAGCTCCCTGAAACTAGTGTTTCTAGTGTTTGGAAGACTGTCTTAAATGTTTACCTCCTCTGTCAATGTTAATTCAGTCTTTAATTCTCTTTTGTACAGTGAATCCAGCACATTCTTTGTGAATTCTAACTGTACTTACACCCTAATCCTAAATTAGCCAAATCTGGAGCTTTAACCCTTGTCCTAGTCCTAACAACAACTAGAGTTCTAGCACGGTCACTACACCAAGCTCTATTCCAAACAATAAACCTCACACAAACTCTAACCTTTACCCTAAATGTAATTTGAAATCTGACATTATACCAAACCCTATCCCTTACCATGACCATACCCTATCCCTAAACTAATGCTACCCTTATCCCTAACCCTAACCCTAGTCATAGCCCAAACCCTAGCCCTAACCCTAACCCTAACCTTAGACATAGCCCATACCCTAGCCCTAGCCCTCACTCAAATCCTAACCCTAATCCTACCCTAAACCTAGACCTAGTCCTAACCATACCCTCAAGCTAGCCCTAGCTCAAACCCTTACCCTGACACTAAACCTAACTCCAACCCAGTCCTAGCCCAAACCCTAGTCCTATCCCTATTCCTAAACCTAGCTTTAATCCGTGCCGTAACACTAATTGAAGCCTTAACTGTAAACACACCCTTAATCCTAACCCTAAATTCGCAACAGCTGTGTGTAATTAACAATTGAAAGTGAGCCCTATGAAAATTCTGATTTAAGGATGTACTCACCTTCTTTTAAAACCCACTCTTATTTACACTAAAGTGTAAATGTAACTACTCTCTAATTCACTTCCCAAGTGTATCATCAATATTACCCTGTGACTAAACAGTTTCCTTCAGATATGAAAGCTCTTTGAACATGTATTCTGTTTGAGGCACCTTCCTAAGTATTTAGTCTTTCTTTCTGTTTACTTAACGTTTGATTCCATCTGTCCAGTGATTTCAACTCCATCCTAGTGAATTTCCCGTGTTTCTGCAGCATTTTGGCTAAGCGGCCAGCTCTAGACTAGTTTGACTATCATTTTGATTTCTAAGAGTTGTGAATACTTCAAGAATTATAGCAGCTCTAGCAATATGAGTTTGTTTGTCCAACATTCTTAAAATGCCAATTCATTCAATAAAGTCTTTGTACCTACCAAAATAATGCCAACTCATTTAGATGGAATAATGAAAATATACAGCATCAAACTCACTTCTATGCTCTTTGATCACATTTTCCCAGTGCCTACACAGTGTCCTTCAGGTATTAAGATTCTCTGCACATATATTCCTACTGTTAAAGGAACCTTCTTACAATTTCTTCCAAACTGTTATTTGGAATGCTGAGAGTGTTTTAGACATTGTGCAGTGGTTCAAGTTCATTCATTGTGAATCTCACGTGTTTATACAGCTCTTTTCATAGGTAACTGCTCTAGAAGTGTAAACTACTTCCAATTAAGACTATCCTACCTTTCACAACTCTTGAAATACAAATTTCACGGATTTTTAACACTGCATGAGAGATATTAAGATTCATCCATCATACTGCCAGTGTTTTGGACACATTCCTATGATGTCACTGCTCTCTTGTTGTTATGCTTGTGAGATGCTTCCATTTTCATGCATGTATGTGAGGCCTACGCAAAGGAGTTATTGTTTAAGCAACCTTCTTTAAAATGGCCACTCAGAATGTTTTACATATATAGGCAGCATCCAAGTGAGATCTCCATTCTTTCAACACTATTTCTCTGCCAAGGAACTGTCTTTCAAAGATAGATAATGGTTCCTTGAAATTTTTGTTCCTAGTCTTGAAGTATATTCTGACATGTTTCCCTAGTGTGTCGATGTAAATTCAGTATTTGATCCTCTTGTACAGTTATTAAAACACATTCTTTCTGAAATCTAACTGTATTTACGCCCTAGCCCTAAACTGAGCCATACCATAGCCTTAAGCCTAACTCTAATTATAGACAAACTGGAAGAGGATCCTTATCCCTATTCATAGCTTTATTCATAATAATAACCCTAACCCTAACCCTGCCCTTACCCTAACCCTTAGCCTTACCCTAACCCTAAACCTAACCCTACCCTAGCCCAAACCCTAACCCTGAAACTTAACCTAGCCCTACCCCTAACCCTATTCCTAATCCTAACCCTAGCTCTAACCCTAACCCTAACCCTAGCTCTAAACCCTAACCATAACACTTACACTAAACCTAACCCTAACCCTAACCCTAGCTCTAACCCTAAACCTAACCCTAACCCTAACCCTAGCTCCAAACAGCAAAAAAAGATAAACAGAACAGAGAAACAAGGATAGCAAAATACAAAGAGAAAGATCTGAAAATCGAGAGAACAAAAGGAGAATAATGAATATAGAAAAAACAGATAAAAGAGCAAATGAAGAGAACAGAGAAACAGCAGTGAGAAAGAAAAGAAAAAAGCGTCGAGACTACAGAGAAAATAGTCAATAGAGAGAGCAAACACAAAGAACTAAGGAAAACAACAACAACAAAAAAGAGCTTAGAAAACAGAGGAAAAAATGTAGAAAGAAAATAAATACTCAGATTCATATCAAGATGTTTGAAAACTCTTTTTAACACAGGCTATAATTACTTAAGGAAACTTCAATTACCTATATTACAATTCTTGCAATAAATGGCCACTTAATGTAATATCAGAACTTCCCAGCATTCCATACACTAGGTTCAATAGTGTACTTTAGAGAGTGAGACATATTCCCAACTGGAATGCAGGCATTCATCTATGACATAACATGTAATCAATGCATTTGTAAACTCTACTGGAATACACTGTCTAAATCAGTCTACTTTTAGCGAAACTTCTAGTAAAGTGTTTGAAAATTCTTATCATGAATTCCTGCCTCATTGGATTTCAGCAAACTCCTGCCACAGATTAAATAATACCCTTACTAATTATTTAGTGAATATTCCAGCATGCTCCCCAAGGAAATGGCATTGTATTATAGCATCTCACAGACGATATACCGTTCCACATCCTAGGCTCACCTGTGTTATTTCTTCAATGCATTACCATATTAATAAGATATAATCAATGTATTTGTAAATGTTACAGGCATACTTGTATAGAACAGTCTATTATTAGTATTTCCATAAGCAATGCATTGTGTAAAATCTGTAGTGAAGTGTTTGATGACCTGGGAATACCAGGTGCTATGGGTGTTTTAGCCTCCAGACCCTTGCCTGCCTCCATAGGCACACAAGCCTAGAGGTTGGATCCATGGTGCCATGTCTCTTGCAGGGCACCAAGCCCACCCCGTTCCTGGGAAACACCCATAGTTCCCAAACCCCCCACCCCAACCCAGGGGAGTGGCACTGCCTCTCTCCTCTTCCCTTCGAGGTTTGCAGGGAACCCTGGGCTACTCTGGGAATCGTACTCCAGTGGGGTCCCCAGTCATGAAAAAGTGGCTCTCACCTTACAGAGGGCATCACTCAAATGGAGGAGGGTGTCTCTGACTCCACAGGCCTGGGTGAAAGCCCCAAGCACCCCAAAACAAGGGCACAGAGTGAATCCCCAATGCTCCCGAGGGAGGAACACCTCCCCACCCCCAACTTGCTTAGGAAACCCATGCCTCAGACCGACAGCCAGTGCTGCCACTCACCTCCACTATTTTTGGGGGCTCCATCCTGCCAAGTTAGGGAGAGCAACCACTTCCACCCTATCCAGGGAATCCCACCTATGAAGGACATGCCCTCCTGCACCTTTTGGAAGCCCAGAAGGTGGGCTAGAGGCAGATAAAGAGCTCAGAGAGAGACTGGGTCCAGGGAAGGAGGCAAAGAGTGGAGGGAGCACCAGCTCCCCTAGAAGCCAAGGGATGAGGGGCCTGGAGGCCAGGCATTGGCTCTTGGGGCTTCTGGAGGCCACCTCCAACATCTTAGACCATACCATCCTGAATGCATCTAATCTCATCTGATCTCAGAAGCTAAGTAGGGCTGGGCCTGTACCTGTTACTGAAGGAGGAATGCATGAGGCCAAAGTCGTAAGGGGTTATAAATTTGTTAGGTCACTTGGAAAAGCAGATGGTCTGAACCCCCAAATGGCACTAGCACCCAGGAGCAGGGAATCAGATATTTTAAAGAACTCTAGGTGGGCTTTTTCTGGGCTGAGAAGAATCTGGAAGTTGGGAAGATCTGGAGGGAGAGGATAATGGTCCCAGCAAGTGGAATGTGATTTTAGCAAGTGGGATGTGGTTGAAGGGAAAGGGAATGTCCCTGAGAGAGAACACACAGAAACAGGGAGAATTCAGCACAGGGACAGAAAGAGAACACACTGAAACGGAGAGCCCAGCACAGGAAAAGAGAACACACAGAAACAGGGAGAGCCCAGCACAGGGACAGAGAGAGAACACACAGAAACAGGGAGAGCCCAGCTCAGGGACAAAGAGAGAATACACAGAAACAGGTGGGGGTTCAGCACAGGGACAGAGAGAGAACACAAAGAAACAGGAAGAGCCCAGCACAGGGACAGAGAACACACAGAAACAGGTGGGGGTTCAGCACAGGGACAGAAAGAAAACCCACAGAAATAGGGCAAGAACAACACAAGTAATCAATCAGGTGATGACATGGATAAATATAGAAGCAAACTTGTAGCAAATATATACTCTTGGACTACAAGGCTTTAGAGGGGCAGAAAATTATTGGTCTTCCCTCCTCATGAAGGGAGTCTGAATCTACTTGTAATAAAATTTCCACAGTTTTGTTTAAATCTTCTGGTTCTCTGAGCTCATTCTTTGGCATTACAAGGCACGATCTCAGGGGAAAAAACCTAGGCTCACCTTTCTAGTTATCAATACAGTATCTTCTTTAATTATTTCCTGCTTAGATGGGATGTCAAGATCAGAAGGGGATGGACTTTTATTGTAGTCGGCTGGCACACTGTATAGATTCCTCATAATTTGGAGTAATGGGTTGTAGCAGCATGATTTTCCTGAGAGTGGTTGGTGAAGTTTCAGAAGTGGTCCCATTGAATGATATGGGAGGTAAAAGCTTGTCCTGAGGCCACCACAGCATCACTTGTCTGGTTTTGCTGCTTTTCTGGGCCTGGAGCTGAAATACAGCTGGGGCCCAGATGTTATCTTTAGAGAGGAACAGATCAAGGGTCTAAGTTGCCTGACTAGTAATATAAAAGGGGAGGCTAGGTTAACCTGGAGGAAAAACACCTGTTTTTCCAGTTCTATCCCTTACTGGGCATCCCAAGTTTTTTGACCCAATGAGTTTCTATACCTGTACCTGGCCCATCCTCTTTGTTCTGGAGGGTCTCAGGGTCTACCCCCTCTCTCTCAATGATTTTTGGCTCTGAATTCTCTCTGATGAAAGGGGATGACATTTCCCTTCAGAGCCACAATCCCTGCTCTGTCAGAGGGATGGTGAAGCCTGGGCACAGAAGAAGGTTGTGATGATGTCCAGGGGTGGTACTTCCTGAGCACAAGTGGGGCTTGCAACCTGGTAGAGACAAACTATTTTATAAATTTTAGTATTACTGAGACAATTTAGACCAACAAGAGTCATGACAGATAGTTTGGTGGAAGCAAAGAGACATTAGTTTGGAGGGTTGTAGTCTAATATACCAAAATGAGGTTTATTCTCTTAGCTTCATTTGTCCTTGGGTGTGGTTAGCAAATAACACTAATTGGATTTCTACTATCTATCTCCCTGAGTACATGGATGTATGTTACTTACCCTCTGGCTGGGGAGGAATAGTGCAAATTATTTGGTCATAATTTCCTTGGTATAGGGAAGATAGGATTTACTAGGTAGCTGCAAACTGCGGTTTAGCTATTTCAGTTTCCCTATCCTGCTTGTCCTGGCTTACTGGCCTGTGTCATTTACACTGAGTGGCCAGATTATGATGATCTCTGAATGCATAATAATCTGGCCACTCAGTGTATATCCTATATAATAAAAGGCTAATATGCAAATTGTCCCCTCGACCAGGAGTTTGACCAACAGGTAGGCCATCCAACCGCCTATGTCCCCTCCCCCTGGCTAGGCTGGCCAGACCCCACCCATACATGAATTCATGCACTTGGCCTCTAATATATATAATGTGTATGTGTGTTTGTGTGTGTATAATATAATAGAGATGTGGAGACACAAATTAAAAAACACCCATGCATAAATATAGATAGATAGATAGATAGATAGATAGATACACACACACACACACACACACACACACACACACTGAGTGGCCAGATTATTATGTGCTGGCCACTCAGTGTGCGTGTGTGTGTGTATATCTATCTATCTATCTATCTATCTGTCTATCATCTATCTATCTATCTATCTATCTATCTTCATGCATGGGTATTTTTTATTTTATTTTTCAAAAATATATTTTATTGATTTTTTACACAGAGGAATGGAGAGGGATAGACAGAAACATCGATGAGAGAGAGATATCGATCAGCCGCTTCCTGCACGCCACCTACTGGGGATGTGCCTGCAACCAAGGTACATGCCCTTGACCGGAATCGAACCTGGGACCTTTCAGTCCTCAGGCCGATGCTCTATCCACTGAGCCAAACCGGTTTTGGCGCATGGGTATTTTTTAATTTATGTCTCCACATCTCTATTATTAAAGACCTTAAATGTCAGGATAAGGAGATCTTTTTGAGGGATTTGTGGACCTGTGTCTATATTTCAAAGTTTATGGTGTATGTCAGGGATTGATTAGGATATAAAATGGGTGTTCAGAAAAAGGGTTCCCTCTGGGGAGGTAGAGTTTAAGGGCTATATTGGGTATATTTCTGAAAGGCCTTTGTGAGGAAGGAGAAGAAGAGAGCTGGGCTTTCCTCAAGGCCTTGAATAATCTCATTAAGTTGATCATAGTTGTCTGCCTGTAGGCAGCTTTTTTGAGCCCAGCAATGAAGCAGATGATCATATGGCTATGGAGCCAGCACCCTGGAGAATTAACCTGATAGTCCCACTTCGGGTCAGTTTGAGGAACTGCGTCAGTGCCAACCAAGTTAGCCACTGTGTCCTGTCTGTGGAAGGCCAACATGGAGTGGTCAGAATGCAGTCTGATTTCTAGTGGCCCTCCCTTCCACACCTTGGGCAGGGTTCAGGTAGGGAGAGTCTTGGGTTTGGGCAGGACTTGGCCAGATGTGCTCCTTCTTCTCTATGGTGAGAGAGGAGGACTGGATGACAGATGTCATGCCAGGTAGGTCATAGGATATGGGTCAGATACTCAAATTTCTTGGTAAAAGATGCCTCAATAGGTGTGAGGTTGGATAGGGAAATGGGATATGTACCTGGACAATACCCTCAGCTGTGGCCACCTCTTGGAAAGGACGGACAAGTGCTGGAGACTAGGTTGCCTGGGAACAAGTAAGAGGGTGGCTCAATAAGGAGGGGGTGGATGAAGAGATGGAGTCTGAAGACAGAGGGGCAGTCGGAGGGACATAAGAAGGTTTGGGGGACTCATAGGGGAATGAAGAATCGAATAATCTGAAGGGTCAAGGTAGGACAGATCAGTGGTTTCTGTTGTGCATAACCCTGTGTGCATAACCTTTAACTCCCCAACCCTGGCCAAACTTGCCCGGAAAGAGTAAGATCACAGAACATTCCCCAGAGCAAGTAAATGCAGTAAATGTCACTGTTGAAGTTTCCCACTGCTCTTAGGATAACTCCTCCAGGCAGCTGTGCTAACTGCAAACATTCGCTTCTGTAAACAACGCTTGCTTGCTCATCCCTGCTATAGGTCTATAAAACCAGCCATTTTCAAGACCTCGGGACTGCAGTTCTCCTCTGTGTAGGTTGGCTGCAGTCCCTGCGCAGGAATAAAGCTCAAATTTCCATCTCTAAAACTCTGTGTCCGAGTGAGGTTGTCTCATTGGGTTACAACAGTTTCTGGGTTAGCAATGGGAAGAAGAGGTCCCCACTCCAGCATCTCCTTTAGCTGGTTTGGGAGCCTATAAGGGAGGGAGGTCAAATCGGGCCAGCAATCGAGTAACCTGAGGAGTATTCGGCGATAAACCCAGGTTGAGCTGCAGCTGACTATAGTGCTCTCAGAGTAGCAAACTCCGGGTGACTGCAGCCAGGGTGATGGCTCCCCTTCCCTGTGGAACCTTCCTGGGTTTTGGCACCAAATGTTAGGGCCGCTGAAGGAGCAACACATGATGCCAAAAGGAGTAAAGAATTATGTTTGTTACATCTGCTAGCAGAAGACTTAGACCAAAATGGCTCCAGAGGGCAGAGTAGGGAGAATGGGATATTTATGTCCTTGTAAGGGTCAGTCAGAGTAACAGGTTAGACCAGGTGCAAGTGGGCACCAGGTACAGGTGGGTGTCGGGTGCAGGCAGTCCACTAGAAACTGGGTGAGGCAGCTTACTGGAAACTGAAGGCCGTTAATCATAAAATCTATAATGAGAATAACAGGTGTAGAGAGCAGCTGGGAAGGCACATGGGCATTCTTCCTTAATAACTGTCGCTGAACCCTGGGCGACAGGCAAAGCTGGGTCTTGGTTACACATCTTACCTAAAAGGCACTAACTCTTATCTTTGCCCAGGTGTCAGAGAGAGGGTTTTGATATGTAAATCCAGTCAAGCACCAGGAATGAATAGGACTGACTCGGGCCTACTCCAGAATGCAAATAATCTCCTTTGTCTTGACTTTTGGTGAAACTTCCTGTTATTTGGGGATACAAAACAAGCACACTGCATGGACTCTGGGCCACTGTCTTTTCATCAGAAGAAGGCAGCAGTTCACCCGGTCCCAGCTTTTTCCTTCTATCTCTGTGTCTTGTCTCTTTCTTTCATATATCTTTATACCCAGCCACCTTTATTTGAAGAACTGGATCATCTCTCTTTCCGTGCTGAACTCAGAAAAGAGATCTCGCCATAAAGAGGAAAATCGCCCGGAGGGGTAAGAGCCCCAAGCAGGGCAAAATGGAGCAAAAGAAAATGCCTAATGTAAGTCCTCATGAGTATTGCTTCAAGCTTCCTCCTAGCCGAGTCTTATTCATCCCTCTATACCAGTTAGGACCACCCACACCTTCTTGGTAAATTTATGCTCTTAGGTTTATTACCTCCATATTCCTCAGAAATTAAGTTAGTTTTTATATGTTTTTTCCCCTTTAGTTTAAATCATTAGTCTTTGCTAAGGAGGACTTGGTATTTCTCCTACCTAAAATGAATGAAATGGAAATAAACCTAAAAGTAGATGAGGGAAGGGGGAGAATTGTATGGTATGGAAACTATGGGTGGATATTTTGGAGAGACATTTCTTCATAGGCCTCTTACATCTTTGCATTACTTGCAAACAGAAGATTAACTGTTTCAGGCTATTTGTAGAAGGATTATTGTGTAAA
>PVJN01029629.1:10782-26361 GCA_004026805.1 Lasiurus borealis
ATAGTATATAAGCTCAGCTTTGTATGGACTTGGGGCTCTCAGCCTCTGCTCTGCTTTCAGAGTATGTTGTGAGCCCCAGCATGCTGGTGAATAAACCCTTTGCTGTTTGCATGAGAACGTCTCTTGGAGCCTTCCTTTGAGCGGCGAGCGTTTCGACCCTAACAATTGTAGAGCAAATGGCCTTTTGATAAGAGGCCAAAGGAAAAATTTACTTAATATTCAGTATAGTCAGAATGTTTCTTTTAGAGCAAAGCTCAGATAGGTTTATTTATAGCCTATTATAAAAGATTCAGGTTTATAAGTGAAAGGAAATGAACTCCCCTCCATCTTGTCCTCTAGGGATGGGCCCTTGCCTAAACCCCGTCCCTTTTCTGGGAGGGGCCACAGGTGTGCCAGCAATGTCCTAACTTCCCCGACCATCACCCAAATGGACCAATGAAGCTCCAGGAACACAGCGAAGGTCCTAATAAGGCTAAATCACAGAAAGACCCTAATTCAAGTGACCAATCTCTGTAACCCTTGTCACTTTCCTAAGCCCTCCCAATTATCCTACCCCATAAAACTCATTGTTCCCGCCCGGCTCACTCTCTCGCCTCACTGCTGTGCCAGAAAGAGGCTGGGATCCAAACCCGGGTTTGATTAAAGACTTTGCTTTTGCATCAGAAAAGGCTCCTTAGTGGTGGATTATTGGGGACCCCGAACTCTGGGCATAACATAAGCTCATTGTTTCTCTCTTATAACACAACTCACTGAATTTACAGGCATTACATAGCTTTTTTGTGTGTTGTCTTGTGAAAATTAGAGACTGGGGAACTGGCACAAATATGATCTCTTACTACTGCTGTTACTGTGAGTATTAAAATCCCATGTGTTTGATGCAGAATTCCAATGTCCTCTGCCAGTGTTTCTGAACCTTTGGTAAGCTAATTTGATAACTTGCAAGTAGAGTAAGATCTCAGGCCCTTCTCAGTTCAATTTTGACAAGGGGTCCCTTATCTTCATCTCCAAAGATTGCAAACTTTCTTTTTGGGGCATTCAATTTCTCTACACACATACACAGAGAGAGGGGGCATGAGAGAATGTGGGGAGAGGGAGAAGAGGAGGAGGGGGAGGAGGATGAAAAAGAAAAAGAAGAGATGAGAAAGGTACCTCTATGTACTTAGTTGCAGGCAGTAGTTTAAAAAATAAAGGTCACTTATTAGAATTGAATTTTATAGCAGCTTTACTTCTTGATCACTTTCCATTTTATCAACATTAGCAATGGCCAGGAAGATTTGTTCCAGTGTTATCTGACTGATAGAATAGTCTTCTAAATTGAATAGCACTTTAGCTTTTTCCAAAATATTAAACACCTTTAACAGAAAAAAATGGTGGTGTTATCATTGCAATATCCCCAGATGAACCTTTTCCTCATCCAATCATCCCAAACTCCTGCTAGATTTATACTTATAGGCAAGAAAATATAGAAGGGGGAAGTTATAAAGTAGAAGGAAAAGATGGTTGGAAAACAGAGAAAAGGAGGCAGTTTTCCATCTTATTTTGGTAGATATGGAATAATAGAATTTAGGTCAGAAGTCTCAGTCCTACCAGCACACTGAAAAGTAAATTAGATTCTCCTTCTCTTGCAATGCCAGTCCCCATTCTGCCAGCCTGAACCCTCACACTCCTGCCAGTCCTCTGTTAACATGCAATGTCATATTGGTATGATTTCAATAATCACCTTTCCCCAGCAGATTTCCTTTCTGGGAATGTGGTAGTAAATAATTCCTCGATACTCCTGGTTTACAATGTTACCTAAGAAAAATTTGAAAGGTAAGTAACAGACAGGGCTCCATACATGATGTTTTACAACATTCTCCAATAATTCCCATTCCAATGGATACCAGTGGAAGAAGGTTAACATGCAATTAATATAACAGATAACAATTCCAAAGCCCTTCTTTTTAGCATATGTTAAGTATAAAATGTTTTAATAGCTTTACATCCATGTGATAAAATAAGGCTTTAATGCCTGTAGTTAGTAAAAATTGCAGAGTTGGGATAATCACTTTTAGGCATTGAAAAACTGAGCTCACATGCTCACTTTGTCAAACCTGATGTATATGAATCCTAATTTTGTGTGGAACTGTTTCTAGACATTGTTCTGAAACTATATTCATAAAATTGTGGTGTGGTTTCTTTTTCCCAGTTGTGTGTGTGTGTGTGTGTGTGTGTGTGTGTGTGTGTGTGTTAGGATCTCTATGTGGAGAGCGGCTACAGTGTTTGGACAGGTTCAAGCCTTGGACTAATGAGAGGGCACAGTCCACTCATGGCAAAGCCATGTACAAGTTCCAGTTTGGAGAGCAAAGACCTCCCAGTACAATTAATAGGCAAAGGCTATGGCTGTAAGCTTGACCTTATGGCCTGAATCTATGGTTCCAGATGGCTGAGTAGGGTTGATAGAGTTCAGGTGCATGTAATTAAGTAAATTAGAACATTGTTAACATTTTTACCATGCCCTTACTTTACCTTGTGGAATCTGGCTATAGAGTACAGACTTGGCTTATAGGCACTGTCACTGTCTCTCCATCAGAGAAGCAGAGTCCCACTGAGACCCAGCTTTCATTCTCTTGTCTGTCTTTCCTAAATTCTCCACTGTCCCCTCCCCCCCATCACCTGTGGCTGTGCTGGCATGACACATGTAGTGCCCAACATGGGGCCTGAGTACAGAAAACTACAATTGGAAGGTGAAAGGTGTGCACAGAAAGCAAAAGTAGAAGAGTAAAGCAAAAGTAAGGTAAGAAGCTGAGGTTTGGTAGTAGCTCTATGTAAAACATGGGAAATTCAGGGTCCCAGGAAGGGATCTCTAAAAACAATGTTTAGTGAAGCATTTTTAAATTTCTTAAGGAGAAATAAATAGAAAAATAAATAAGCAATAAGAGAAAATAAGCAGTAGGAAATGGAATATAGAAAATAGGAAATTAGATACAGATTAAGTGGAAAAGTAGACAGAGAGGATAGTACAGGAAAAATTTTGGTAATTTGTTTGCTCATAGGCACTGGACCACCTGGAGTTTTGAGGATTCAGTTAAGGCAGTGGTTCTCAACCTTTCTAATGCCGCGACCCTTTAATACAGTTTCTCATGTTGTGGTGGCCCCCAACCATAAAATTATTTTCGTTGCTACTTCATGACTGTAATTTTGCTACTGTTATGAATTGTAATGTAACTATCTGATATGCAGGATGTCTTAGGTGATCCCTGTGAAAGGGTCGTTCGACCCCCACAGGTTGAGAACCACTGAGTTAAGGTGTGGAATTTATGGGGGTTACAACCAGGGAGGTTTGGGCAGGAACAGCTAAGTCTATCTATAGTTCATAGGTCATTGATAGAAGTAGAAAATAAGGTAGAAAAATGGTAGAAAATCAGATAGATAAGAGGTAGAAAGTAGGATAGAAATTATAGTATAGAAGAGAAAGAAATAGAAGATAGAAAATAAGGTAGAAATCTCTTAGGTTTTGTTAAGCTACAGCAAAGCAAAAAGTGGCTGTAGTTGATGTTGTTTGAGGAAGTAACTTATTTCTGACACAGAAGTGGGCCTAGATTGTAAGCTCTTGCGGCAGTCCCATTGTTTCTGGGTTTTGGTTATTTCTTTCTTGTGCGACCTGATACCTCCCTGGGACTTTGGGTCTGTGTGAGATGCCAGACTCAGAATTGGAGGTCTCCAGCTCTGCAGGACCAAGGGCTGCTCTCTTACACCATGCAGTGGTAGCTAAAGAAGCTGGGAAGAGACCAGGCTCCCACCAGCCAGGACGGGGCTGATTTGACTGGAACTCATGATCAAGTGTGGCCAGCTGTAGTAGAGCGGGCTTTATCCTTGACCCCACTTCAGCCTTTCCAGCCAGCTCAGTCTGAAACCTTCACCATGCCACCCTGGGAAGCACAGGATTGGACCTTGTCCCACCTCCCAATATGTGTTAATCCCGGGGATGGGGCCTCAGGCTACTGCCATGGGAGGATATAGTCCCCTTCCTGTGAGCATGATGGGACTAATTTTAGGAAGGAGCAGTTTAATATTGAGTGAGTTTCAAGTTCTTCCGGGGATGATAGATCAGGACTATACTGGAGAAATTAAAGTAATGGCACAAACAATTAATACTATAATTAATATTTTAATATTTACCAGAAACAAAAATAGCACAAATTCTCCTTCTGCCCTACTATCAGAAGGGCTGCCTTTAACCAGTCAGCAGTATGGTGCAGCGGGCTTTTGGTCCAGCAACATGGTATACTGGGCAAGAATAGTCATTACCTGGAGTCCACAGAAACCATTTCTGGGCTGGGATGGATGGTGGGCTGCATTTTGCATCATGGGGTCTTGGCTGTGATTTGGTGAAGTGTCGCTCTGGGGTAGTGGTGGGGCCTGTGTCCCACTTGGGGGGAAGCCAGTGGCTGTCATGGAAGCTCCTGCATTGAGCACCTGTCCCCTGGTGGGAAGTGTGTGACCAGTCAGATGGTAGGAGGGACCCTTAACATATTAGCTTTTCATATATATAGAATACCTAAATATGAAACCCTGAAGTCTATAATTTGGTTTTGCATTTTTGTACTTCATATAAATATAAAAACATAGTATGTTTTATTTTTATGTTTTTTGTCATTCATGTTGTGTAAAGCTGTATTTCATTTATTTTTTTGATTTTGATTTTTAAAAATACATTTTATTGATTTTTTACACAGAGGAAGAGAGAGGGACAGAGAGTTAGAAACATTGATGAGAGAAACATTGATCAGCTGCCTCCTGCACACCCCCCACTGGGGATGTGCCCACAACCAAGGTACATGCCCCTGACCAGAATCGAACCCGGGACCCTTCAGTCCAGAGGCTGATGCTCTATCCACTGAGCCAAACTGGTTAGAGCTATACTTCATATACTAGAGGCTCAGTGGACAAAATTTGTGCATTCGGTTGGGGGGCAGGGTCCCTCATCCCAGATTGTGAGAAGGTGCAGGTCAGGCTGAGAGACCCCAATGGTGCACAGTTGGAGCCAGAGAGGGACACAAGAGGTTGGCCAACTGGTGAGGGATTGCTGGAGGGCTCCAAGGCATGTCCAACCCATCTTACTCAGTCCCGATAGGCTGGACCCCAGCAGCAAGCTAACCTACTGGTTGGAGCATCTGCCCCCTGGTGGTCAGTGCGCATCATACCGACCAGTCAACTGTCTGCTCCCTGGTGGTCAGTGCATGTCATAGTGAGTGGTTGAGCAGCCTTAGCATATCATAGCATATTACGCTTTGATTGAACAGCTGACTGGACGACGGGACACTTAGCTTATTAGGCTTTTTTTTTTTTTTTTTTTTTTTACATAGGATATGACTTAACACAGCTATAACAAGTCAGCCCTTCTTATATTACCTGGGAATGTTGTTGCAATAAATTCTTTGAACTCCTTTTGTTTATTTTCATTCTTATCAATCTTAATCTTTACTGTCAGAGTGTATATATCACTAAACTTGTTCTTGAGTTGCTGAGGACTGTCTAGGCACTTGAACCTCCCCTTTACCATGATGGCCAGCCTGGTACAAAGGTCCTCACATTCTTCCATGCTAGGGAAACAAAGAAGATTTGGCTAAAGAGACTGTCTTTTAGAAAATGAGTTCAGTATATCAAAATAGAGCTAAGACCATAAGGTAATATTTTTAATAGGAAAGCTCGGTATTGCAGAATATCACCACTAAGACCATATTTAGGAAAAAAATATTTTAAAAATTAAAAGAGTTGATTTCTAAATCCATGATAGAAAGACCTTACTTACTATTTTCTGGATTTCAGAACACAATTTAGAATTCTTGACTTCAGCCAAATTAGCCTCTACCTACAGCTCCTCTTATGTATGAAGCTCATATACTTAGATAAGTTCATTGACTTATATTCCCTGCTCCAACTAATTCCCTCTTATACTCTTCTAACTCTCAACCAAATGTCCCAGTAAGTCATACCTGTGGGAAGTTATGATGATAGCCTTGCCAGCTTTACACATCCATGTTACTATGTCCCAGAGAAGGCGCCTGGCTATGGGGTCCATGCCAGAAGATGGCTCATCCAGGAAGACAACTGAGGACTTTCCCATTAGGGCAATAATAGTATTCAACTTACGTTTGTCTTCTTCACTTTATCATCAAGAGAGAGAGAAAAGTGGAAGAGAAAGAAAAAAATAAGAGTACACAAGTCATTAAATCCTAGAACAGAATTAGCACACATATCAAGAATGCTGATTTGATATGAACCATAAAGCAGCAGGCCAAAATCCAGGTTATATATTAACTAATTTCCATTGAAATGACTTTTTTGGTAATTTATTTCAGCATCATTATTGCTGTAATATTTTTGTTTTGGGAGATAAAGAACCATAGGGAGATAGGGATGAAGGTGCTCTCTTTTAAATGCAAAGGCTATAGCTCATTTCTACAAAAGGTTAACTTTATCTGCTTATTCCTAACATTAGAACCATGACAAGACATGAGACTATTCATAGTCATTGCCTCTGTGTGACAGAGGGATCAGTTTGTTTTAGCAGGCATTCTTTCTAAACAGTAGAAACACAGGCAGGCAGAATAATTGAAACAACATAATATCTCACCTGTATGTGTAGACAAAGTTGTCAGCATAGGTTTCTAGGTTCATTGAATACAAAAAGATTTCTACATACTTGCAGATATTTGGCTCAGGCACCCCCTGCAGCCTGGCATACATGATCAGCAACTCCCGGCCCGTCATGTGGTTAAGCACAGCATTAGATTGAGGACAATAGCCAATTCTTGATCTAATCTGAATCAAGATGGCATTAATAAGCAAAATTTCCACGTCAAGTGTTCCAATGAGCATACAGTTCACGTAGATGAGCTAAAAAAAACCTAAGCCCAGGCTGTTAAGAAGTTTTGATACCCATAGAGCTCTAATCTAAAGGATAATTACAGCAGCAACAAACCGTGTAAAATATCATACTAACATTCCCAACTGAAATTTTCAACGTATATCTATTGTGTACTAATATGTACCCAACAGAGATTTTTGTTAGGAAGTTGCCTATTCAGATATCATTAGGAAAAGCCATTCTATTAAGTCAATTAAGATAATGTATAGAACTTCACTTCCAACATTGGCCAAGTAACTTCTATCAGGCTAATCTTCCCACAGGTAGGAATGATAAGATATATGTTATGTATATCTTTGTATATATAAAGAAAACAAAAATAAACAAGTTGAACTACATCAACTTCTGTACAACAAAGGAAAAGGAAATCATCAATAAAATGAAAGAGGAAAGAAAGAAAGAAAGGGCAACCTATTAAGTGGGAGAATATACTTCCAAGTCATATATCTGATAAAAAGTTAATATTTAAAATATATAAAGAACTCATACAATTCAATAGCAACCTCTTCCCCAAAAATCTGAATGAAAATTGGGCAGAGGATATGAATATACATTTTTCAAAAAACAATGTATTAGTTGGCCAATAGATACACAAAAAGGTACTCAATATCACTAATCAGGGAAATGCAAATAAAAACCACAACATCACTTCACACCAGTTAGAATCCTATTTAAGAAAAGAATAATATGCAAATTAACCACCACTCAGCTACACCAACAAGCCATGCCCACCAGCCAATCAGGAACAAGTATGCAAATTAACCCAACTAAGATGGCTACAGCCATGGAGAGAGCAGGTTTCCCTGGCAATGGAGGAAGCCAAGCTTTCTGCACACCCTGGCTGGACCAGGCCTCCACTCAAAGCTACAAAGTTTCAATTATAGAAGATAAGTAAATCCCAACAAAAATGGCAGCTGCTATGGAACTAGAGAGAGCAGGAGCCTTGAGTTGCCCCCAGTGATAGAGGAAGCCAAGCTTTCCACACACCTTGGTTGGCCCAGGCCTCTACTAAAGGCTATAAAGTTTCAATTATAGAAGATAAATAAATCCCAGATACCAGGGCCTTCGCTTTGTTTGCTGGGGTATGTGGCTGGCCTACAAACAACCACAGGACCCTCGCTCAGGCTGTCCCATTCCCCAAGGGGACCCCCACCCTGATCTTGGATATCCTTCAGGACAAACCAGCTGCTCCTGTGCACCAGTCCTCTATCTTATCTAATAAAAGAGAAATATGCAAATTGACCATCACTTCAACACACAAGATAACTGTCCTTGTGTGGTCAAAGATCCTGCCCCCATGTGGACACACGATGGCCACCATAAGATGGCCAGCAGGAGATGGCAGTTGGGAGGGACCAGCCCTGCAAGGGAAGGCATTTGGGGCAAGCAAGCCTGCAGGGGAGGACAGTTAAGGGTGACCAGGCCAGCAGAGGAGGGAAGTTGAGGGTGGCTAGGCCTGCAGGAAAGGGCATGTGGGGGTGACTCAGGCCTGTAGGGGAGAGCAGTTGTGGGGGACCAGGCCTGTAGGGGAGAGCAGTTGGGTGGGGCACCAGGCCTGGGATAGGGCCTAAATGGGCAGTCGGACATCCCTTGAGGGATCCCAGATTGAAGAGGGTACAGGTGGGCTGAGGGACACCCCACTCCCATGCATGAATTTGGTGCACCAGGCCTCTATTGGCTATCATAAAAAAAAGACAAGAGTTAACATAATACTGGTGAAGATGTGGAGAAAAGAGAACCCTTGTGTACTGTTGGCTGGATTGTAAATTGGTGCAGCCACTATGAAAAATATAGTATGGAAGATCTGCTAAAGATAAATAGAAAAAAATAGAAATACTATATGATCCAGCAATTTTGCTTTAGTGTATTTATCCAAAGGAAACAAAAACATGAACTCAAAATTATATATGCAACTCATGTTCATAGCAGCATTATTTATAATAGCCAAGACATATAGCTAGAAAATTATCAGTTATATTAAATATTTTAATTTTATCTGTGTGAAAATGAGTCAAGTATTTTACATTTTTTATCAACCACAACTAAAAGACAAAATGAACATCATCCAGAACCACAGCAAGGCTGGCTGAGTGGAAATTCTGCAACTAGAAGGAAAGAGAAAACACACTGAGACTCAGAGAGGGTGCTGAAGTAAAATGCAGAGGTACAGAAGCACACATGTAGAAAGGGCTGGCAACTGAGGACACGGTTGTCTTTTTCAATCAGGAGGGAGACACAAGCTCCCGACTGCTCTGAACTCCAGTTCTTGGCTAGACTCTGGGACCCAGACTCATATGGGGAGAAATTGGATTATCTGGTAGAGGGCAGAACTCGAGGGTGGCTTTCTCTCAGAGGTGCTTGTTGTGATTACCGACAGACACTGAGACCCAGGGGCCTCTTAGGGCAGGGCTGAGGATCAGCCATAGCTGTTTGTTTCACCCCACACAAGCTGCGAACAAAGTCTTTTACATATAAATGGCCTAGCCCTTGGAATATAAAATTACCTAACAAACTGCAGCTGGGTCAGAGAGCCCCAAAACTTTCAAAAGAAGGCTCAAGACTCCACAGCAGCTTGCATTGCTTCACAGCTGGGCCTCATCTGGGCACTTCCAAACTCCAAACAAAGAAGAGGAATCTGCAGATCTATCTGTAGCTGCTTTTGGGTGGCCTCAGACAGAGGCTAAATTTGCACCTCCTTAGAGATCCAAGTGTACTCAGTGGTCAGAGTGGGACCATCCAGATTACAACTTCTCAGAACCATAAGAAACACACTTATGGGGCAGACTCAGTGAGGACCAAAGCCTTTTGAAGCAAGTCTTGCCCTATAAGGGTGTCTCCAGCACAGATGTTCTCCCAGCATAGACACAGGTGATCCTCACAGCCATTTGGCCTGGAGATCAATTTCTTCCAGTGATACCAACAACAATCAAGGCTTAACTATAACAAGACTGTGCACACAACCCACAAAGGGGTGCACTAAGAATGTCTATTTCAGGTAACTGGGGGTGCTGAAGCACTAGGCCCTATAAGACACCTAGCACACAAAGCCACTCTATCAACTCAGGAAGCAGCCAAAATGTGGAGACAAAGACACAGGTAAAAAATGACAGAAATGGGGGAAAGCAAATGACTGATATAGCGTTCAAAACCATGGTTATAAGGTTTTTCAAGAACCTTCTAAACATTGCTGATAAATTTAGTGAGACCCAAGAGGATATGAAAAAAGGGCTAACTAGAAATTAAGCATACTCTGACTAAAATGAATAATATACAGAGGTCCAACAGCAGAATAGAGGATCGCAAAAATCAAGTCAAAGTTTTGAAATACGAAGAAGCAAAAAACACCCAACCAGAAAAGAAAAAAGAAAAAAGAATCCAAAAATATGAAGAAAGTGTAAGGAGCCTCTGGGTCAACTTCAAGCATACCAACATCAGAATTATGGGGGTGCCAGAAGGAAAGAGAGCAAGATATTGAAAACCTATTTGAAGAAATAATGACACAAAACGTCCCCTACCTGGTGAAAGAAATAGTCCAGGAAATGCAGAGAACCCCAAACAAAAGGAAACCAAAGAGGACCACACCAAGACACATCATAATTAAAATGCCAAGAGCAAAAGACAAAGAGAGAATATTAAAAGCAGCAAGAAAAAAAAAGTTAATTACCTCCAAGGGAGTACCCATAAGATTGTCAGCTGATTTCTCAACAGAAACTATGCAGGCCAGAAGGAAGTGCCAAGAAATATTCAAAGTGATGAATAGCAAGAACCTATAACCAAGATTCTACCCAGCAAAGCTATCATTCAGAATGGAAGGTCAGATTAAAAGCTTCACAGATAAGAAAAAGCTAAAGGTCATCAACACTAAACCAGTGTTATATGAAATGCTGAAAGGTATTCTTTAGGAAGAGGAGGAAGAAGAAAAAGGTAAAGATAAAAATTATGAACAACAAGTACATGTCTATCAATAAGTGAATCTAAAAATCAAGTGAATTAAAAATCTGATGAACAGAATAGACTGGTGAATATAATAAAATCAGGGAATAGAAAGGGAGTGGACTGACAATTCTCAGGGGAGAGGAGTTTCAGGGGTGCAGGTAGAGACTGTACAAAAATCATACACCTATGGATGAGGTCAATGTAAGATAGGGAAGGGTAGAGTTATTTTCAGGACTAAATGACTGGATTAATAAAATGTGGAGCATTCTTCTAGAATGTGAAACTCAATTGTTTACAATTTTAAAAGTGGGACTGAAGGGACAAAAATTCTACCACCTTTGTCCCAGAGACCATTCTCTTGACTGACACACAATGCAATATAAGATGATGTCCCATAGAGTTGTACACTTTAAAACTACCTAATCTTATTACCCAACTAGAGGCCAGGTGCATGAAATTCATGCATGGAGGGTGGGATGGGATGGGGTGGGTCCCTCAGCTCGGCCTGCACCCTCTCCAATCCAGGATTCCTCGGGGAATATCTGATTGGTGGTTTAGGCCCAACCAGCAGTCAGACAGCCTTCTCATAATTCAGGTCTGTTGGCTCCTAACTGCTCCCCTGCCTGCCTATCTGCCTGATCACCCCTAACCACCTCTGCCTGCTAGCCTGATCGCCCCTAAGTGCCCTCCCCTACCAGCCTGATCACACCCTAAGAGCCCCCTCTGCTGGTCTAATCACTCCCTAATTGCCCTCCCCCCCACCAGCCTAATTGCCCTCTAACTGCCCCTCCCTGCTGCCCTGATTGCCCCCTAACTAACTCCTCTGCTGGCTTGATTGCTCCCTAATTGCTCACCCCTGCAGGCCTGATTGCCCCTAATTGCCTCTGCTTTGGCCCCTGACACCATGGCTTTGTCCATTTATGAAGGAAGGATATCTGGAAGATGACTGGTGCAATTAGCATATTACCCTTCTATGAGCATATATGCTACCCAATAAGTAAAAAACAAGAAACCCCATAAAATTCTGCCACCTTGAAGTGGCCCTATTATGATATTTATTGTGAGGTGTTTATTAAGACTCAAAAGGAGTCTCTGTCCTTTCCTGCCTGAGAGATTCAGACAAAAAAACCTGCTTTAGGAAAGAGATCTTGGAATGCTGCTTTAATTTGAATTAAATATGGTAAACAAGAGGACTTCAAGCAGGTGCTTGTTAATTCAACACCCCCATTTCCTATTTTTTCTGAGTCATCATCTAGTAAAGAATTTCCCCACCATGTTTGTTCCGCTCTTCCTCAGCTACCTGTAAATTGCACATTATCACTTATGAAATAGAGTGCTCTGTCCATTATGCTCCTCCTTTGTCCAAAAATGTCTTATTATATACTCAGTGTTGCCTCACTGCCTTTGGAATTTTCATGCCCATGTGAATTTCACATGTGCACATATTAAAGTTTGATTTTTCTCCTGTTAAAACTAAAGCTCTATTTAAAAAATAACAGGTAACTTAAACCTGTTCATATTTAGTATTGGTATGGTGTTTATTCTATTTTTATTTTCTTTTAGTATTTACAGAGGGTACATTGTTTTAATGGTATACTTCATAAATATCCATTTTTATTTTGTTTTTTTGTTTTTATATCTTTTTATATCTATGAAAAATTTATTTATTTATTTTTATTTTTTATTGTGTTACATGTATACATATCTCCCCATTACCCCCTCCCCCTCCCAGATATACCCCAACCCCCCAGGGTCTTGAGTTCATTGGTTATGCTTATATGCATGCATAGAAGTCCTTTGGTTGATCTCTTATCTACCCCACCTCTCCTTAACCTTCCTGTTGTAATTTGACAGTCTATTTCATGCTTTACTGCTTCTGTGTCTATCCTTTTGTTCATCAGTTTATAATGTTCTTTGAGCCTTAATTTATTTTAACAAATTATAGTTCTAAATAAATATTCTTTGTGTGTATGAAAAAATCAGTTATCAGTCATTAGTTACTTGATACATCTTTATATATTTCTTTAATTCAGTCTGTTAATTGTTTTATTCAAATATACAGCATTAATATTTCTTATTTTTAAATTTAAAGTTAAACTTATTGGATGACATTGACTTATTAGATGATATAGGTTTCAAGTGTCCATTTCTATGATACATCATCTAGATATTGCATTGTGTGCCCACCACCCAAAGTCAAATCATCTTCCATCTCCATATATTTGGCCCCCTCTGATAATCACATACTGTTGTCTATGTCTATGAGTTTCAGTTTTATATCCCATATATGAGTGAGATCATATAGTTCTTAGCTTTTTCTGACTAATTTCATTTAGCATAATATTTTCAAGGTCCATTCTTATTGTTGCAAATGGCAATATTTCACCTTTTTTTATGGGTGAGTAGTATTTATTGTAATAATATATTACATGTTCTTTTCCTAATCATTCATTGAAAACACATTGTCTCTATGTCTTAGCCACTGTGAACAATGCTGCAATGGACAAATTTTTGAAAAAGGAGCCAAAACATTAAATGGAAAAAAAGAAAGCCTCTTCAATAAATGGTGAAAATTAGAAAGCCACATGCAAAAGAATAAAACTAGACTACAGTTTATCCATGTACAAAAGTTAATTCAAAATATATCAAACACCTAGATGTAAGGATTCAAACAATAAATTACATGGAAGAAAACATAGGTACTAAATTTTTAGACCTTGGTATTAGAGAACATCCCCAAAGTCAAGGAAGTAAAGACAAAAATAAGTGAATGGGACTATATCTAACTAAAAAGCTTTTGCACATCACAAGAAATTGCCAACAAAACACAAAGCAACCAATAGAATGGGAGAAGATATTTGTAAAAACAGCTCCCACATAGGTGTAATAGCCAACATATATAAAGAACTCACACAATTCAACAGTAATGATTTTTAAAGTCCATTTTCTATCACAGTGAGAGAGAATAATATTTTACTTTTATTTCAATTTTTAAAAATTTAATTTATTGGGGTGACATTGGTTAAAAATTTGATAGGTTTAAAATGTAAATTTTATGACATATCCGTATAAGGCATTGAAACAAATGAGAATGATAATACAATATCTCAAAACTTTTGGGACGCAGCACTCCCAGTAATATGAAGGAAGTTTATATCATTACAGGGCTACTTAAGAAATAAGGAAAAAATCTCAATCTAACATTACATCTTGAACTAGATAAAGAAGAACAAAAGCAGCCCAAAGTCAGCAGAAGAAAAGAAATATAAAAATTAGAGGAGAATTAAATGAAATAGAGAACAAGATCTATACAAAAAAATGAATGCAATTAAGGTGAGTTTCTTTGAAAAGATTCATAAAATTGAGAGAAGCTTGCTTATAAGTTACTACTACAATCATGAATTTGTTTGTTTTTCCTTGAATCCTCCCTCCATTTTATATATTTTGAGTCCATATTTTTGGACAACTAACATTTTTAACTATGTCTTTTTTTTCTTTATTGATTAAGGTATTACATATGTGTCTTTACCCTCTCCCTGTCCCCCACTCCCTATGCATGCCCTCCTCTCTTCCCCCTGTCTGTACCCATGGGTTAGGCTTTTATGCATGTCTACAAGTCCTCTCACCCTGACCCCGGCCTCCCCTACCTTCCCTCTGAGGTTTGACAGTCTGATCAATGCTTCTCTGTCTCTGCATCTGTTTTTGTTTATCATCTTATGTTATTCATTATATTCCATAAATGAGTGAGATCATGTGATATTTATCTTTCTCTGATGGGCTTGTTCCACTTAGCATAATGCTCTCGAGTTCCATCCATGATGTTGCAAATGGTAAGAATTCCTTTATTTTTATTTTTATTTTTTTTACCACAGCATAGTATTCCATTATGTAGATGGAATTCACTCATCTGTTGATGGGTACTTAGGCTGTCTCCAGATCTTAGCTATGGTAAATTGTGCTGCATATATCCTTTCTGATTGGTGTTTCTAGTTTCTTGGGATATATTCTTAGAAGTGGGGTCACTGGGTCAAATGGGAGTTCCATTTTTAGTCTTTTGAGGAAACTCCATACTGTTTTCCACAGTGGCTGCACCAGTCTGCATTTCCACCAGCAGTGCATGAGGGTTCCTTTTTCTCCACAGCCTTCCAGCACTTGTCATTTGTTGATAATTGCCTTTCTGACAGGTGTGAGAAGGTACCTCATTGCCATTTTGATTTGCATTTCTTAGATGATAGTGACTTTGAGCATATTTTCATAAGTCTCTTGGCCTTCGTTATGTCCTCTTTTGAAAAGTATCTATTTAAATATGTAGCCCATTTTTTGATTGGGTTGTTTATTTTCCTTTTGTTAAATTGTATGAGTTCATTGTAAATGTTGAAGATTAAACCCTTATAACATTGAGAAATATTTTCTCCCATGCCTTGGGATTTCTTCTTGTTTTGGTGATGGTTTCTTTTGCTGTACAGAAGCTTTTTGTTTTGATGTAGTCCTATTTGTTTATTTTCTCTTTATTTTATTTTTTTTCCATTCTTCTTTTTTTTTATTAATTTTTTTATACATGTTTCCCCATGCCCCCCCTCCCTCCCAGGCATACCCCAACCCCCCCAGTGTCTGTGTTCATTGGTTATGCTTATATGCATGCATACAAGTCCCTTGATTGATCTCCCATCTACCCCACCTAACTTTAATCTTCCTGCTATAATTTCAGTCTGTTTGAGGCTTTACTGCCT
>PVJN01029630.1:0-26265 GCA_004026805.1 Lasiurus borealis
GGAGCCGAAAAGGGGGGTGAGCCGTGTGGGTTCCTGGCTCCGGACCCGACTCTCCAGCGGGGCCAGCCCCAACTTGTCCCTGCCAGGCTGCGCGGGGTCCCCAGGGGACTCCGAAGTGTGTGAGAGGAGCGGGAAGGAAGGAGACCGGGGAAGAGGGGTGTGGCCCGGCCACAGGCCGTGGAACGGGGCGCGCTGAGTGCGAGCCGCCGAGGAGCCGCTGGGGAGCGTGCGACTCCTCCCTGCTGGCCCTGCAGATGGGCTGGGGCTCCGGGGACACGTGTGGATGCAGGAACTCGGGGCCACTCGGGGCCACTCTGGGTTCCTGAGACACCCTGTATCTGCGGGCTGTGGGCGCCTCCGTGTGAGTGTGTGAGTGTGTGTGTGAGTGTGTGTGTGTGCGTGTGTGTGTGTGTGTGTGTGTGTGTGTGTGTCCAGTTCGGAGAGTTTGTGCCTCTGATGTTGGGAGGGCGGCAGAACCGGCTCCGGAAGCGGCTGCAGCTTTGTCTGCCTTCTTCTCCGCTGTCCCAGGAAAACAGTCACCTCTCGGGGGTGGCCTCAGTTCCCTTCTCCAAGCCAAGGCCGAACGCAGCCTAGGCAGCCACACGCACACACCCCTAGGCTCTCTCGTTACCCGGGCGCGGGCTGCGCGCACACACAGGCACACGCAGGAGCACACACGGGCGCAGACACACACAGCACACCACAGATGCCCAGGAAAGAACTCTCCAGAGAGGCCCCGGATGTGCTGTTCAAAAGTGTCCACTCAGGAGTAGACACCTTCCCCACCAGCTCCTCACTTCAGCGCCTGTGTGACCTTGGGCCAGTCCCTTCCCCGGGCCTGGGTCTCGGGCTCACCTCCCGCCAGCAAGAGCGTGGCTGCCGGGCGCTCCGGGACTCCTCCCAGTCCTGATGTGCTCCCACCCACCGTCCTCCAGAGCCCCCTGGGAAGCCAGCAGGGGCTGGCTCCTCCGCCTCTCCCATCTCTTCTCCTCCTCCCTTCCCCCCACCCCCCGCCACTGTCCCCTCCTTGCCTTGGCTCGACTCCAGGGGCTCCTTGCCACTTGGCATGGCCCATGGCAAGATGGCAGTGTTTTCCCCAGAGTCAACAGGAGTCCCGAGGGTGAAGGCAGGGCTCAAGGCTGTCCCTGCCACCCGTCTGTCTGTCTGTCCGCTGCAGGACTCGGTAGGAGGCTCCACGTCTCTCTGGGGACCACAGGGAGCAGTGCAGGGTAGTTCTTGCGAAAAGGAGCCACAAGTGGATGTGGGGGTCCCTGTGGGTTGCGCTGTGAGTTTAGAGCAGGATGAGCAGACCCAGGCCCTGCCCCAAGATCAGGTTTGCTTTCCTGGGGAAACCAGACCGGGTCTTCCCCCTTCCCCTCGGCCCCCGCCCTGCCACCTGCCAGGGTTTCAGGAGCAGCGAACATTCTCAGGCCGCCCTGCTCCCGCTTCCCACCCATCATGCCCTTGGTTCTGTGCCCCCCTCCTCTTTCTCAGTCCCATGGTCCAGCTGCCCAGCTCCTCGGTAACCTCTCAATTGACTCCTGGCCCCCAGCCTCGTCCCCCACGGGGCGAGTTCCCCCGAACTCTGCTGCCAGAAAGATTCCTGGCAAAGCCCAGCTCTGGCCACACCGGTAACGCTACTCCGCAGCCCGGGAGGGTCCCCTACACGTGGAGTCCGGTCCGTGCGCCTTGTCTCCGTCTCAAGGTCCTTTGTACCCGGCTGCCATCCCTATGTCCCACTTCATTTCTCACTCCATCCTGACATGACCCCTCCACCGCAGCCAAACTGTTCCCCAAGAACGCCTGACGTGTGGCTGTCGGACACGCTTTTTTCTCTGTCTTCTGTTTCTCTCACCCAAGCGAACCTTCCGGGTCCCGCTCAAACCCCACTTCCTCCGTCACGTCTCCAGGACGATCCCACGCCACCGCGATGGGCAATTGCAAGACGTCCTGCCAGGATGACGTGGGGATGTGTTCGGTCTCTGTGCCCACCCTGCCGTAACCTTCATGTGGGCAGGGCCTTGTGGTCCCCATCTCTGTGCCCCCGTGCTGGCATGGTGCCCAGAGGCACACCTGAGTGCAGATAAGGCTGTGGAGGGGCTGGAGGTGTGCAGAAAGGAAAAGACATCACCTTCTCCCTCCGTCCCTGCCATCTCCCAAAGTGTTTGTCGTCCTCACCAAGAGAGAGGCTAAAAGCTGGGGGCAGAGACAGAGAAGAGTGTGGTTCTGGTGATTATTTATTTATAACGTGCCGGGCGAGAGGAAGGACAGCGTCAAAGCACCACCCTGGTATGGTGGGGGCCCCAGACTGGCACTGCCCTCTCACTCCCTGCCTCCCCCAACCATCCCTGGCTTTCTGTCACCTTTCACCCCGGCTATGCCACCTGGCTGGAAGCTAGCTGTCCACAGGAGCGCCCTACTTACTGCCTGGGCTGTGGCCGATGGCTGGGAGGGGCTCGATATTAGACTCATTGACCCAAAACCCAAAGGCAGCAGCCTCTGTCCATCTGAGCCTTTTGGGGATCCACATGGATCTCCTGAGGCACCGGTAACCCCATCAGGAACAGATAATGACAGAACCGCCCATTCACTCAGCACCTTAATGAGCACAGCGCCCTTTCACCTCGGCCTTCCTCACTCAGGGACGTTCCCAGGGCAGGTGCTGTTAGCGCCATTGCATAGATGAGGACGTGGAGGCTCCGGGAGGGGAAGGGACTCCCCCAAAGTAACCAGCTGGTGAGCAGTGAGTGAGTGAGTGAGAGCAAGAAGCTGGGTCTTCGGACTCCACGTCTCTCGCTCCTTCCCCTGCTGCGGTGGCTGCTGCCTCCACAGGCTGTGAAGGCTAGAGTTGGCCAGGACCAGCATAACCAAGATGTGCTGGGTGATGCCAGCTTGCAGCACGCCCACTGTGGGCAGCCCTGATTGGCTGGGGGTCAGCAGGGTCGGCATTAGTCATTCACCTGGTTAGTCACCGCCTCTGCACTCCCCTCTCTGGCCTCCTCGCCAGGAAAGCCTTCCATTCCTGGGCCTTAAGTTCATCCTGTGCAAACAGAGACTGGGAAGTGCCACCTCTCTGGCTGTTGAGTCATTAAACTCCTCCAGGGCCCCAGCCCCCTCTATTCCTAGCCGGAAGCTGCCAGGGCAGGAAGGGGCCTGGAGATCAGCGGGTGCCCCCCTCCCCTGACAGAGAGGTGATGGGCGACCCCTAGCCAGAGGGTAGCGAAACCTGCCTCCCAGGCCCTGCCTTATTCAGGGCGCCTCTTTATTTAGTGTTATTATTCACGGCAACAATAATAATAGCAGCCACCACTTAATGCCGACTATTTGGCAGGCCCTATCCAGAACTCTTTCCTTCTGTCCCCTCAATTCACTCCCTCACCGACCCTCCAAGATGGGCATTATTACCTGCATTTTTCCAGGGCAGGAACCGAAGGCTCTGGGTGTAAATGACCCACCCACTGCCTGGGACTTGAAAGGAGGCACCTGCCCAGGTTCCAGGAGGCACCTCTCTGACTCCCGTGCCCTGGATGTCTTGCCAGCTCTTCCTCCCCTTCAAGAACTCAGCCCGAATCCTGGATCTTGAGGGCACCGAGCAGCCACAGCTGGTCTTTCCCCCGACAAAGCCCGCTCCAGCCTATGGCTGCCGCATTCCCTGCCCCCCACCCACGTGCCAGAGCTGTGCCCAGCACCAGGCCTCCCTGAGGCTGCCATGGGCTCACAGGTGCCTGTTCTCCCACAGCAGGTCTCAGGGTCCATGTGGCTCTCAGGCAACTAGATGCTGATTGGCTGAGGGGCTGGAGCAGAAACACTTCTGTCCTGCGCTGTCCTCCGCCTCCAGCCCGTTCTCCTCAGGCCCCGCGGCCTGGGTTCGGTTATGAATTCCAGCCGGCCACTCACTTGTCCCATCTTTCCGAGGAGGAGGAAAGTGCCTTTAACCACAGAGGCGGCCCGCCACCCCCAAATCCCAAAGTCCTCAAGTAAAAGAGGGAAAGGAGCCGAAACCGGTTTGGCTCAGTGGATAGAGCGTAGGCCAGTGGACTGAAAGGTCCCAGGTTTGATTCCGGTCAAGGGCATGTATCCTGGTTGTGGGCACATCCCCAGTGCGGGGTGTGCAGGAGGCAGCTGATTGATGTATCTCTCTCATTGATGTTTCTAACTCTCTATCCCTCTCCCTTCCTCTCTATAAAAAAATCAATAAGATATATATATATTTTTAAAAAAGAGTGAAAGGGGACATTAGCAATCAGCCCAACACCCAAGAGGTGAGTGACTTGCCAAAGGTCATACAGTCCGTTGAAGGTATCACCCTGAGTAGAACCTGCGCTTTTTGGGCGCCCAGACTGAAATTCTCTCCATCACCCCAACCTGCTCCCCTCACGACCCACCATCTCTCTTAGCACTGGGCCCCGGCTGCTCATCAGTCCCCTGTCCCCAGTCCTCTCCTAACTTCCCGGGGGGATGGTAGGGACCCCCAGCCGACAACAGCCCCACTCTCAGTCGGCACTTCCTTCCTCCCTGCCCAGAAGCCCCTCCTCAACTTCCACCACACAGAACTTTGCTGAGGGTGGTGTAGAAACACAGATACTGGCTCAAAAGCCACAGCGCCAGGGTCCATCTCTCAAACCACCCCGACACTAACTCCCCACACACACACAAACCCCACCACCAGCTGTATGATTTTGAACAAATCACTTAGTCCCCTTGAGCTTGTTTTGTCATCTACATCAAATAGGAGGCTAATGTCTGCCTCCCAAGATTAAGTGGAATAATAGAAAGAAAGCACCCGGGACAGAGTAGGCACTTAATAAACAGTATCTGCCGCTATTGGTGCTATTCATAGTATCGTCTGTGTATCGTTACTTCCCGCACAGAGGGGCCTGCTATTTCCCAAGGACTTCTATTTCCCAAGGAGCTAGCTCTGCTCCTTGCTAAGCAGGCAGGGACCGGGGGCTGAAAACCAGAGGCTGCTACCTGCTCCCTCCCTTTAACCTCCTAATTCCCCTCCCCCGCCCCAGGCTTCCCAGGTCATCATGTACGCCTAGAGCAACGGTTCTCAACTTGTGGGTCTCGACCCCTTTGGGGGTCAAACGACCCTTTCACAGGGGTCGCCTAAGACCATCGGAAAATGCAGATATTTACATCACGATGCATAACAGTAGCAACATTTCATGGTTGGGGGTCACCACCACATGAGGAACTGTATGCAAGGGTCATGGCCTTAGGAAGGTTGAGAACCACTGGCCTAGAGCCCACCTGCCCTTCAGACCCAGGGCCAATGCTCCCTCCTCTGTGCAGGAGGAGACCTTGGGGGAAGCCAACTGAGAGAGTGAGGTGCACCTGGTACAACCAACCCTGGGTGGGAACAAGGCAGCAGAAGTTCCAGCTCCACTTAGTTCAGCGGCCGGTCCTCTGTGACCATCAGTTTTCTCATCGACAAAGCGGGCGCGTTTGATCAGAGGTCCTTCTGACTGCCACGCCTCCTGCAAACATGCTTGCATGTCCGGTTCCCCTACATCATGACGGGGAGGAGTAGGAGGGAGACAGGCAGAGACACGGAGGGAGTGGGGTGAGAATCAGACAGAAATAGAAGACACACAGCCGGCCACAGCGCAGACAGGACAAACACAATAAGTATTTTTCAAAGAAAACATAAACAAGCACAGATGAGTACAGTGCACATCGCCACTCTAAACAGCTTTCAGCTGGCAGCCCACACGGTGGCTCTGTGAGTTGGTTTTGTAATTTAAACACATGTAACACTGATTCTCCTGCCGCCCGCTAGCCAGGGAAGAGACCGCTGGCAGCCTGGGCCGAGCCCAGGACGGGCACTCCCTCGCCCTGGGACAAGTGACCTCCTCTCTCTGCCTTGGACCACAGGGGAGTGTCATGGGTCTCTACCACGTCAGGCACTGTCCCAGGCTCTTCTTACCACTTTCATCCCCACAACGGCCCTGGGAGGGCTGGCGTTACCACCTCATTACAGCCCTTGGTCCCGGGCGCTACAGATATAAAATGACAGCTCCAGGGCTTACTCCCAGACTGTAAGGAGTACCTTTCCACAGAGCCCTCAACTGCCCCACCCCCTCAGAGCCTCTGCCATCCCTTCTATAGGAACATCACAAGTACAGTGGTACCTCGAGATACGAGTGCCCTAACATACGAGATTTTTGAGATAGGAGCCGTCGAGCGAGCTATTTTTGCTTTGAAATACGAGCAATATTTGAGATAGGAGTCATCACACTGATCGGCCGGCTGCACACGACTCACCAGTTTACCGCGACTCGAGAGTCTCATAGTTTCCCACGCCTCAAGGTTACGGAATGAATTAAACTTGTATCTCGAGGTACCACTGTAATGAGAATGGGACCAGGTCTGTGCAGGGCACTCAAGCGGTAGCTGTATCAGGACTGGTTGCCCTCAGGGCTATGGATAAAGCAGGAAGCCCAAGGAGAAGGCAGAATGTTAGCTCCAGTCCTCTTATTGTACAGCGTGGAAACTACAGCTCCGATCAGAAGAGGGACTTGCTAAAGGCCACACTTCCCATGGTCCTCAGAGCTGGCCTTGGAGCCCTGAGTACTGACACGTCACTCCATGCTATAGAGTCCTCCACGGACTCTTAGAAAAGAGGGCAGGCTGCCCGCCAGTCTGGTCTGCTGGCCCCGGGCCTCCTCCTGACCCCGCCTTGAGCCTCTGGTAGTCAGAGAGTCGCCTGATAAATGCCTTGTGTGGTCGTCGATAGCGCAGTTAAGAGCCAAGCTCAGGCCACTGCTTCTCTGTCCACTTTGCTGGTTGTCCCGAAGCTGCAGGCACTGGGGCAGCTCTCTGCTGGCTCCTGGAGACCTGCTCCTCACCTGGAGCAGCCTTACCCCGAGCTACCTGCCCGAGTCACGTGTTCACTTTCCCATTTGCTGTAGCTGGCAGCCTCAGACCCTGCCGAGAGCGGGCAGCCCCAGTCCTCCTGGTGCTGTGGCCTCCGGGATCCCTGCCGAGCTGAGGCTCACCCTCCACCCTGCTTCCTCCCGGGACACCTAAGGCGCTCTTTGTGAAGGGGCACTGGCTGCTAGGAATATAAGGCAGGAGCCCGGCCTGGGAGCTACCGACGGGGTTCTTTCTCTCCTGAGAAGCCTTAGACAAATTATTCATTCTCTCTTTTCTTTCTCTCTCTTCTCTCTCTCTCTCTCTCTTCCTCTCTCTTTCACTCTCTCTCTCCTTACCCTGTCTTCATAGGAGGAACAAAAACTTCCCTAGTGTACCTCAGTCTCCCCATCCATATAAATGGGGTGACCACAAGGGGACATGATGTATGCTAACCCAGCAATGTATAATTTTCTACGCTGTTTCCCAAATGGTCAGATCCGTATTTGATCTTATTTAAATGCAGATTCTGAATCACTAGGTCTGGGGTGGGGCCTAAGACTCTGAATTTCTCACCGGGCTCCAAAGAGACCTGATGCTGCTGATCCATGTTTTTAGTGACAAGAATCTAAATAACCTGGAGATCTGATTTCTGGGAATAGTCATGTGACTGTGGCTTTAAGAACAAGAAGGTTTAGAACTGGGAAAATCCTGAGGAATCTGGTCTTGGAATGTTCGAGCCGATGGTCTCAGAGCTAATGGACCCTCCTCTGAGGCCTAGAGTGGGGCTCTGATTCACCCCATGGGAGCCAGCTGTGGATCATTGGGGGGAGGGGGGGGCACACGTGCTGTACAGTCACTGTGGGTGGGAGACAGGGCAGCGGAGGGGGTGGGTGGAAGGGAGAAGAATGGAAGAGGGCTGGTCCCGTAGGGAAGCCTGCAGACAAGAAGAAGCCACTGCTCCTCGGCTGGCCTCCTCTCCCCCGCTGTCTGCCAGGGAAGTGCCTTAGATCCAGGGAGAGAGGTGCCCCAGAGATCACCTGTCACAGTGGGAAACTGGTTCCTCCCTCATGGCATCTACCCAGAAGCCCAGGGGCAGGGCGACCTCCTGCCCCCAGGAGAAGAGGCTCAGGCTCATTTCTGCTTCCGTGGGCTGGGATCTAGACAGCCACGGCCCATAGCAGTCACCAGGCCTTATGGCTACCAGATACCTCACCCTGTTGCCAGCGACAGCGTGGGATGCAGGTGGCAGGTCAGGGCCCACTCTTTTCTAGACCCATCAGACCATATGCGTCTGCACATTGAAGGGAGGACATGCCTTCAAATATCTGCTGGGCTATGGAAAGGTAAAAGCATCAACCTTAGGCTGATGAGGCACATGGGCTTGAACCGGCACCAGTGGGTGGCGTCCATAGAAAGACTTAAGTCCAATATAATTTAGAACGATTAGCTTTGAACTTGACCAAAGATGGACTGTGTGACCTTGAGAGGTGGGGAGCTCCCCAACATAGAAAGTATGCAAAAAAAAAAACCCTGGATAGGCATGCAGCAGAGGTCACCTAGACCAGTCAGGATCAGTCAGAAAAAACAGGACCAGCGGGAGAGACGTATTATGAGATGTGTTACGAGGAGCTGGCTTCTGGGATAATAGTAGCTGGCTAGGCAAGTTCAAAATCCACAGAACGGGCCACCCGGAAGGACAGGCTGGAACGCCTGCCAGCCTAGGGGGAAGCTGCTGTCCACCAGCAGAATTTCTTCTTCGGGGAATCCTCAGCTCCGCTCAGAAAGCCTTTCAGCTGATTGAATCAGCTCCATGAAGATTATCTAGGATAATCTCCTTTACTTAAAGACGACTGATTATGGACTTTAATCACATCTACAGAATGCCTTCACAGCAACATCCAGATTAGTGTTTGATTAAATAACTAGGGCCTTTATTAAGCCTAGCCGAGTTGACACATCAAAAAATCACCACCCCAGTCCATATATCAGACTGAGGTGGGACTGCAATACATGGCTGTTAAGTTTCTTCCCAACCCTAAGATGCTTTGATTTCTTGATCTCCAAGGGGGCATCCTGGAAAGTTAGAGCACCAGAGTGAGTCTTGGGTGTGTCCTGGGGGTCCCTAGACCCTCTGGGTCACCTTCCAAATAAACCACAGTTTGCCTTCGTTTTAGTCAGTTTACTGAGTGCCAGGCACTATTCCAAGAGAATGGAAAACTAGGGCCCAGTTCCTTCCCCAAGGAGTCTCTGGTCCAGTAGAATCCCGAACCCACACATTGAATGGTGTGTGTGCTGATTGCTAGTGGAATGACGGAAACGGGGAAGCGAGAAGGCTTCCTGCAGCAGGCGGTACTTCAGATGGACTTGGGTGGAGCGTGAGGACTGCAGGGGAAGATGGGCGGTGGGAGCTTTCCAGGAGGCGGGCACAGCGTGAGACCGGCTGAGGGCCATGAGCATGCCATGGAGAGGTGGTGGTGAACAGCCCCCAGAGGGGGCTGGGTGCTGGGCTCCGGTGAATGGACTTGATTTGACAGGTGCTGGAGGAGGGAAGTGCCAGACGCCCACCTGTGTTTGGATCCACTCCCTGGAGCCAGACCCCAGCTGAATCAGTGGTTACCCTCCTCAGCTCAGCTGAACTGGTGGGTGTCCCCATGACCCCACATGAGCAAGAGGGTAATGACCACCTGAATCCCGACTGCCCCTTCACCCTCTCCTGTCACTCAGCGACCTCAGCCCCCAGGACCCAGTTCCTTTTCTGGGCCAAAGCTCTACTCTGGGCCCAGCCCACAGCCAGCCTGGGGGTGGTGTGCCAGAGGCCTGCGCAATGCCGAGCTGAGAGGTGTACCCTGTGGATGGTCTGTGTGGACAGCCCAGGTCCCCCTCTCAGGTCCCCTTCCCCTCTGCTCAAGGCCCCAGGGCTTGGCTCGGACTCAATGTCCCTCCTCAGGAATGTGCAGGCCTCTCCTGACCACCTCAGAACATCCGGAGACGCACATTCCAGCCCGCCGGCCACGGACGGGATCATCTGGGGGGCTCTCTCCGGAGACCCAAACTGTCTGGCTCCCGCGGAGCTGCCTGGAGAGAGTGACCCCAGGCTCTCAGACAGGAGGCGGCCTCTCTCCGGGATGGGAGAGTCCTCCTGGGGGTGCAGGGGAGCTCCCCGAAGTCTGGGGAGCAGGCGGAAGCAAGTCTCTGAGGGACGCAGCAAAGGGGACTTTGCTCCATCCAGCTCTTAGACCCGACATGGAGCGGCCGTTCCCCACGGAGGCCCAGCCTCAGTCTCCATGGCCGTGAACCAAGGCTGCCGTTCGCTGGGAGGTTTCTTGGGGCTGAGCTCCTTCCGTTCATTGAACCCTCACAGTCCCCGGTGAGGGCACACTATTGTGGTCCCAGCTTCATAGACGAGGGCCCTGGGGCTCAGCGGGGCTCGGAAACGCTCCCAGCGTCGCGCTGCTGGCGAGTGGCAGAGAGGGCTGCGGAGAGCGGGCACCACACTGGGTGCCACGGGCTCTCTCCTGAGCCTCACAGCTACCCAGAGGGGCAGCTACCGTGATTCCTACTTGGCCAAATGGGAGGTCACTTCCTGAGAACGGGAGGTCACTTCCTGCGACGTGGAGCCAGCAACTGTGGGAGCAGGTGTCACAGCCAGACCTTCCTACCCTAAAACCGAGCTCTCCCCGCGAGGGCCGAGGTGGCTCACCCCGCTGCATGGACGTTAGTGCATTGGAGGAGCACATGTCAAGCCTGTGGGGGGCAGCAGGCAGTGTTGTGGGGGCAGCTGTCATTGGGTGGCCTTCGTTCCGTGCATTTGTCAACACCGTCCTTCTGAACGGGACAGGATCCTGAGGCTGGCAATGGGGACAGTGATGACTCTGGAGAGTGGCCAGGAAGTGTGGGATGGGCCTGATTGGGGGTGCTCACTGGTGCCTTGCTGGTGGGGACAGGTAGGGTAAGAGGGCCCCTGGGTGCTGAGGAGGAAGCTTGTGCCGGGAGCATCCGTTGGTTGGGCCAGAGCCACAGGTGTAGGGGCCCAGCCTCCAATATTAACTCCTTAGGCCTGCGCTCAGCCCAGGAGGTTGGTCAGCACTCCCGGTGGGAAGGAGTCTGCACTCGGACCAGGAGAGGAGGGGGCGTCTTCAGATTGCGCTCTGCAGTTGCGGGGGGCCGGGTCCCTCACGAGCCGGCAGCCAGCATTTTCCTTCGGGGTTTCCTTGGTCTTTACGGAACAGCCCAGGGGCAGCAGAGGAAGGATCTGTGGCGTTCGCCGGCCAAAGTGCCCGGAGTGAGCCAGGTGGCGGAGACATCGGGAGCCAGTGGGTGGGCCCAGGAGAAGGTCAGTGTCCCCACCCGCCGGAGGAGAAAAGGGACTGAGTTTCTGTGGGGGTCCTGCGGACAGGGGCTCCCCTTCGTGGCTTAGCTCTCAGCCTGCTCTCAAACCACCCAGGGAAGGGCTCCAGCCCCGGGCGGGCCTTGTGAGTGTCACTTATCCGGGAACAAACCGGGGGTCTGGGCCAGGCTGAGCCAGGGTGCCTCCCTCCTCAGCATGGCCTGTCTGGTGCATTGTCCCCCCTGAGGGTGAGTCAGACTCTCTGGGGCTGTCCGAGGTCCTTGCTCCACCTCCAGAGGGGGCCAGAGAGAGAGAAGCCCCTGGATCAAGCTCAGTGGCAGCCTCCTTCCCGCTGGTGTCTTCTCAGCTCAAGGCCCCAGAGCCCAGCAGGTGCGTCTTCCTGGGCATCAGGAGGCCCTGGTGTCCCTGGCTGCCCTCGGAGTTGTCCAGTCGATGAACAGTCTGCATGTCCTTTCGGGGAGCTGTGACTGGTGACAGCGCAGCTGACGGAGGGAAGAGGGGGACACAGTGCCCCCCGCTGTTTCTCTGCTCCTACCTGGCTCTGAGAGACCTACCGCAAGTCCCACCACCCTGGGCTTTTCCGCAAAGGACTGGGCTGTCCGGCCCCAGCCCCTTACAGCCCGCACGGCCTCTGGCGGGCCTGCCCCTGGCCCGGGCTTTTCCCAGCCCCTCCTGAGCGCCACATCCCCTGGGACTCCGCTCCTGTCCCCATTTCACCCCACGCCGCCGGCCGAGCCCTAGAGGGACTTCCTCGGAGCCCAGTCCCAAGAATAAAGCTCCGTCCGGGACCTCCAAGCCACCCCCCTGCTGGAAAGAAAGCATTTCGGACTGTGGCCCAGGCCCCGTTATCAACAGAGCGCATCCAGGGCCCAGCCCCTGGGACAGCTGGAATGCGGGAACCTCCCCCACCACCACCCCCCGCCAGGAAAGGGGGGCCGCTCGGGCTGGCAGCTCCCACGGTAGCCCATGGGGTGTGGGAGGAAGCCGTGGTGCTGAGAGCAGGCTGACCCCAGCGGCGCTTTCTGACAGGGGCAGCCGGCAGAGCGGCTGGGCCTGAGCCCGCCAGGGGGAGCGCGCTGCGGTCAGTCCTGCCACCCGGGCCCGGGGCTAACTCTGAGGCCTCTGGGGCCTGGGCGCTGAGACCCAGCTCCTGGACACTGTGGCACCTCACCCAGGCCAGTGCCTTGGCAGAGCTGGGAGGGGCCAGGGGCCGCCCCACATGTGGATGTCTGAAAACGTCGACGTTACATGACGCGATGACCCGCTGCAGAACGTACACAGGCCCGTGGAAGGTCCCGGCAAGCATCTTCCTCACCTCTGGCTGGAATGAGGTCCGTACAGGGTGCGGGCGCTGGTGTCTCACGCAGAAAACAAGGGTGCAGCTTCGCAGTGGATGGCCACGCCGGGGGTCCTTCAGATTCTTTGAGAATCACTAACTCAGTCCAACCTCTCACTCTTCCAGATGAGACTCAGAATGGGCGTGGTGCAGGGAGAGATGGGGAGCACCCCCACCCCCACCCCAGCCCCTAGCAGTTCCGTAACAGAGCCAGGCCTCAGACCCAGGCCTCCTGGCTCTGCCTTCAGGCATCCACACAGCCATCCCTCCGTCCCTTTTGTTTTTCTGAGCATCTTCCCTGTCCCAGGCACCGTCCTAGACCTCAGAGACTCCGCCCCTGTCCTCATGCTGCCTACATTTCAGAGGAAGCAGAGAGTCAAGAAACTAAACTATGTGGTCACAAATAAAATGCCATCTCAATGCTAGCAGGTGCCAGGACAATCCGGGGGCAGGACAGGGTGGGGAGGTGGAGGGTGACTGTGTAATGCAGAGATCAGAAAAGAACCTTCCAGGAGGAAACAGCAAATGCAGAGACCCCGGATAGGGGCCAGCCTTGGTGTGTCTGAGAAACGGGAGCAGAAAGAAAAATGTAGGCACAGCGTACTGAGCAAATAGGGGGGACTGGGATGGACTGGATCTGGCCAGGCCATGGAAGCCCCATCAAGCGTTTGGGTTTTGTTCCAAGTGGACTGGAAGTTCCCGGGAGGTCTTACGCAGGGTTGTGGTGTGATATGGCTTACGTCTTTACCAGCTCCCCCTGGCTGCTCGGTGGAGGGCAGATGGGTGTGGAATAAGAGGGAAGATGGCCAGGCTGCAGTTCAGTGACTGAAAGAGAGGATGGCGGAGGGCTGGGCCTGGCAGGGCCTGTGGAGGTGGAGAACAAGGTGGATTGAGTGGTGTGTGCCCGGCAGACTTGGCCCGACCTGCTGATGGATAGGAGGAGCGATGCCTCAGAGCGGGAGGGAGGGAGGAAAGGAAGGGAGGGAGGGAAAGACAAGGAGGGACTCTGGGTGGAGGGTAAGCATTTTCTGAGCCGGGGAAGAAAGCCTGGTGAAGAACGGGCTTGGTCCAAAGATAAGATTTAAGACTTCTGTTTTAGACACACGGGTTAATTTTGAGACGCTTGTAACAAATCCGTGGAGGCAGTTAGAGAGACAAGTCTGCAGCCCAAGGAAGAGGTCAAAGCTGAGCTATAAATTTGGGAGTTATCAGATGGAAATAATTTAAAGTCCGGAGGCTAGATGAGGTCACGGGTGGGGGGAGGCGGGGGGGGGGAGAGGGCCTGGGGCCAGCTCCTTCTCCTGCTGCAGGAGGTGGACACGAAGGGGCTGCCCGCAGACGGAGGGGACCTGTGGAGAGGCCAGGAGGGGGGTGTCAGGAGAGCGAGCCGTCCACTGCCAGCCACTGCTGGGAGATGGGGTCAGGTGACTGCAGAGAAACAACCAGTGGGTTTGGCAACACCATCGCCGTTGGAGACACTGACCGTGAACACGGTGTCACGTTCAACAGCTCGTCCCAGGAGCAGGGCCACCGGGACGGGGAGGGGCCTTCGGTGTTTGCCTGGAGTGCGTGCGACCAAAGAGCCAGGTGCCAGGGAAGGCGGGGAGAGGAAGGACCCGGTCGCAGCTCAGTTTCAGGCCCTTTCACAGACGCCTCACCAACCTCCTCCTGCAGAGGCCCCCGAGGTAGTGATCGTTATGCCCATTATGCAAATGAGGCCCCAGGCCCAGCAAGGTTATCGGCTCAGGGCGCCCAGCCAGGGACCCGAGTCCAGGCCTGTCCATCACCACCAAAGCCCCTGCTCATCCTGGAGCGGCCCCCACCTCCCAGCCGCCAGCTCTGCCTGCCTGTCCTCGCAGCTTCTCCCCGCCTCTCCTCCCCGTCTCCCCGGTCCATCCTGGGCCTTTGATCATTCCCGTCCACTCCCAGCAGGCTTGGCCTCTACCTCCCTCCCTCCTCCTCCGGGAAAGTGCAGCTTTTTCTCTTTGATCCTGCCCCTCCGTCCTCGGCTGCATCCTCGGCTGCGCTGTGTGCCCCACCCGTGTAAGATGTCCTCGCACCGAGGTGGGGGGATCTGCCAGAGTTCCCAAGAGCCTCCGGGGAGCCTGGACCTGTGTGTGATGGCGAGTGGGAGCGTGGGAGTGTGGCTTCTGCCCCCTTGACTGCCATCTGTAAGGAGTCTGAGGGTTCGGGGGGCCTGGCCAGCCTGCAGCCCAGCCCCCGCTCAGCACTGAGGGTCCAGCGATGGGAACTCACAGGCCAGGGGTGCCCACAGAGGCAGCCGTGAGTGGGCGTCCAGAAAGGCCATGCATGTTTACCCCAATGGGCAAGAGGAGCCTCCAAGTTCTTCCCGAGAGAATGGGACAGGGGAGAGTGGTGGACAGGGGACCTGAAGAGGATGTAAGTGGCAATACTGGTCACATGGGCTTCAGGAAAACGGGAGCGGGGTGCACCCAGCACCTCACAGTCCCTCTTGGAGCCAGAGTGATTCCGGTGGGAAGCTGTGAGTGAGGCCCAGAGACTACTGAGGTAGAGAAGCCCTGGCAGGGACCAGGGCACGGAGCTCTCTGCCCGGTCTGGGGGCTCCCCGCCCTCCCCAGGCTCCCCAGCCTCCCAGGATAACTAGGGCCTCCTCCAGCTCTCCCGTCAGATCCCGAGGCGCCGGTTCCCCTGGGAGAGAGGACAGAGGGGACCTGCCATACCGCAGCCCTGACAGGGGGCTGCAGTGGTAATTAGCTCCTCACACATCCCCTGGGTTATTTTTAAGCCTCGCTCTTCCCTGGTTTATTTTTAAAGGAACGCTGGCACGTGGCTGGCCAGCTGCCCTGCCCAGGTGCTGGTGCCAATTCGGGCCAGGAATGAAGCCGGGCAGATGCGCCCCCTCCCCGGGTCCCCACGGGGTGCCAGATGAACCGGCCCCTTTCTGCAGGGCCAGGGAGGTCCCTGCTGTGCCAAAAGCCTGGGTCCAGCCTGGGCAGGGCAGGTGGGCCAGCAGCGGGGGACCCACAGCAAACTCCCACATCACTGCCTTTGACCTGGTCCCCTCACCTGCCCAGCCTCAGCCTCCTGCCTCCCCGTGGGGTGTGTGTGACGCGGACAGCTGCCTCTCTGATGTCACACACTCCACAGGGAGTGAGACTAAAATACCGCACAATCAGAAGAGAGTGTGAGGATAGCCCACATCCCTGGGAACACGCTCGCCCCCACCGTCCTGCTAACCCCCCTCCAAGCTGGGCCCCTCTCCCCGGTGAGTGACACCCAGTCTGAGGTCCCCTCTGTCCCCTCATCCCTGCCCCACCTGCCCTGAGACCTGCCTCCCGCACTTACACTCCGGCTGGACCCTCATCCAGGCTGCTCAGGTGAAGGGCTGCTAACAGGTGCTGGTGACCATTCAAAGGCTTCAGCTGGGAGAGGCGTGAGGGCAGAGCACCCTCCCCCGGCACCTCCCCCCCATCACCACCACCTCCCTCCTGGCAGCCTCCCAGCGAGCTGAGCTGTGGGAAAGCATCGCCAGAGGTTCGCTCTGACACCCTCTCCTTGGGTTGGGTTCCGAGCAGCAGCTGAGGCTGGAGAGTTGGGGCATCGGGTGGAGGGCCCTGGAAGGCAGGCGGGAAGCTGAGGCTTCTGTCCCCGTAGGCACTGGGGCGTCGTGGGAGGCTCTGAGCAGAGGAGAGCGTGATCGGGAAGCAGGTGTGGGGAACCTGAGGGGACAGGGGCCTGGCAGCTGCTGGGGTGACAGTTAGGAGCAGCTGCCCCAGGCCAGATGGGAGAATGTGAGGGCCCGGACGGGGGTGGAAGTGGCTGAAGGGACAGACAAGAAAGGGCAGGACTGGGGAAGCAGGAACGCTGAGACCAGGCAGGCGTGCGAAGTGGAGGGAAGGAAAGGCTAGTGTTCCCCTGGCTGACTGAGGAGGGAGGGTATGACCAGACATCAGGTGGCACAGAGAGGGCCTGCGTTGGGGGTGGGGAGAGGATGCGCTGGGGTGGCCACGCTGAGTTCCGGTGTCGCAGTGCAGCCAGGCGGTGGGTGGCAATACAGCCTGGAGCAGAGCTGGAGGCGAGGCCTTGAGGGATCCGTGAACCAGCATCCGAGCATCCCAGTCGGGATGCAGAACAGACCGAGGCAGCAGGGGAGACGCCACGGACCAGTGGAAACAGGAGGGCAGAGTCTCGGGAGCAGGAGGGCTGGCCACCAGGGCTGAGTGTGGCCAGGACCAGAAGGAAAATGAGGGTGCCAGCCGTCTAGGTCACCCGGTGCCATAGTCCAGGCTGTGACGGCCTAAAAAATCCAGCTGGGGGTTGGGGTTGCCCAAGTCCAGCTGCCCACCAAGTGATGCGCCCCCAAGGGCTGCATCCACCCAGACGAGCCCGTTTGGTCTACTTTGTCCCCAAGTGCCCGGGAGCTGGGGCAGCCGGCCCTGCCCGCTGGGCCCTGGGTCTGGAACTCAGGAAGGTCCTGGTGCTCTGGGGGAGAGCGGTCTCACTGGACAGCCTGACGGGTGAAGGAAAAGCAAGACCAAGGCCAGGGAGGACATGGTGGGCCTGCCTACCTGCCACCCCGCCTGTCTCCCACCCTTTCCTTTTCTTTTCTTTTTTTTAATATATTTTATTGATTTTTTTACAGTCCGCAGGCCGACGCTCTATCCACTGAGCCACACCGGTTTTGGCCCTTTTCTTTTCGTAAAGACTTGAGGACTCTTTAAAATAGCGAGGAGATGCCAGCCCGGGCATGGCTCAGCGGTTGAGCATCGACCTATGAACCAGGAGGTCACAGTTCGATTCCCGGTCAGGGCACATGCCCGGGTTACAGGCTCCATCCCCAATGTGGGTGGTGCAGGAGGCAGCCGATCAATGAATCTCTCTCATCATTGATGTTTCTCTCTCTCTCTCTCTTCCTCTCCCTTCCTCTCTCTAAAATCAATAAAAACATAGTTTAAAAAACACCACAAAAAAGAATGAAGGCCTGCGGTGGCCTCCAGGAGCAGAGCCAAGAGGAAAAACACAGGAGTCAGCCTCGGGAGGGGAGACCCCGCCCACTCTGACACGGGAAGAGGAGGGGGAGGGGAGCCACATGAAGGGAGAGCAGAGCCATAGTGGGAGGGCCCGGCTCTGTATGACCTTGAGCGAGTCCGCCACTCCGTGGCTCAGTTCCCGCATCTTTACGCGGGGATAATAATAGTCCTTGAGGAGCAGAGCGGCGTGCGGATTAGCTGGCTTAGCGAAGGGCGGCCCATAGTAAGCGCTCCATCGAGGTCCACGGCATTGTTCTGAACCGGGGAGGAGGGAGCCTTGAATCATCTGAATAAAGTCAAGTGCAGAGCGAGCCAGCGCTCCCGGGTTCCACGTTGGCGTTGGGGGGAAGGAGGGCGAGGCTTGTCTGGACGATCAGCAGTGGCAGGAGAGCACGGGGTCCCGGGGACACTGCCCAGCGCCGAGCTCTTGGCATCACCAACAGCAAGCGCCGGACGCTAACGCAGAGCTGGGCAGCCCTCTCCGCCATAGGAGCCATGAAGTCATGTTCCACAGTGTATACCTTGCCCTGCCAGGCTGTTGTCGTCCCAGCCCGGGCTGTGACCGGGGTGCGGATGGAAGGTGGGTCCTTGAAAAGGCCGTACCCCCAGAGGCCAGAGCAGAGGTGACTAGCCCAGGGTGAGTCCAGCAGCGGGAGGCAGGCCGGGCATGAGCGCCGGCCTCCATGTCTCTGTGTGAAGGGCAGTGTCCCCAAGGATGAGGACAGCTGCTGGCTGTCTCCACCGAAGACAGGCTGAGCAGCAACGGCCTGCACCCCGGTCATGTCTTTCTGCCTCAGAAGCATGTCCAGCAGCAGGCGGGGCAGGGCCGAGGGAAGCGTGTTTCCATGGAGAGTGGTGGCATCTTCGCCTCGGAGAAGTCTCTCTCGGGTCCCCGGGGCCGAGTGGGGGCGGGGCCGGACGCGGTGGCTTTGGAGGCTCCCCTGATGGCGTAGAACTTGAAGGAACAGCGGGGCCCAGAGGCCAGGTCCTGTGGGGGCTTCTCTCCCGTCACGGAGGTGCAGACTCGCCGGCTCCCCTGGGGGTGTGTCCACCCCTCATCCATCTGGTTCTTGCGCTTCCGCCCTGAATGGTGAATGAAGTTGTGCCCAGAGGCCCCCCCTGGGGGACACGGGGGGGTGCTGGAGGGCGTGTGTAGGAGGGACACCACATCCGCAGGCTGGCTCGGCGGGAGAGAAGGTCCTGGAAGCTGCCTCCAGGCTGAAGTTCTCCTTCTCCCGGGCACGAGGCCAGCCTCCCCCATCTACGCTCCGGAGCCCTGGGGAGGGTGCTGAGCCCAAGAAAAGCTGCCTTCACATCTCCCGGCAGCTGCTGCTGCCAAACAGCCTGCCAGCCCGGACTGGCTGGGCCACTAGCCATGACCAGAAAGGACAATAGGGAAGCAGGTGATGGAGGCCCAAGGCCTTTCCCCCAGACCAAATCATCCAGCGAGTCCAGCTCTCTGTACCCGCTGTGGACACTGGGAGAGAGGCCCCCCACCACGCTAAGCTGGGGACAGGGGGATGTATTCCTGGGGCAGTCCTTGGGGGGCAGAAGACATGAGGGAGGGAACCCCGGGAAGCCACAACCTAAGGAAGCTCTCAGGTGAGGCGTGGCGCAGGGGCAGAGAAACCTTAGGATAGAGGGGACCGGGACCATTGGGTGAGGCAGGAGAGAGAAGGCCAGGTCGTGGGGTGGGAGCGGGGGAGCTGGGGTGAGGGTGGGAGGCTTCTGAGTGGCGAGTGGCAGCTCAGATCTGGGCTTTAGAAAATGATAAAATGAACAACAGCTCCTACTTCCTGAGCCCCTCCACATGCCGGGTCTTGTACCAAGCGCTTTACACACTGCGTTTCTCACCCCAAGGCCACCCGGCTGCTTGCGTAGATGGGGGATCGGAGCAGCGGTGTGGGCTGTGGGAGATGCAGCAGGTGTGGAGTCAGGAGCCCTGGGTCCCAGGTCCCCCAGCTCTGGAGCTGCAGCCTGGGGTGAGACACCAGTGTCTCTAGGTCTCCCTGTCCCCACCTGTCGAGTGGAGACCACCGCGGCCCAAGGGGCTGCTGAGCACTGTGGGGCACAGTATCTGGATGGATCCCTGAGCCCCTTCGCTGTGCTGCTCACCCCGATGCAGGGCTAGGAGCCTGGCCCCTCCATCGGGCGTGGCCAGAGCTTCGCCGGGGCTCAGTGCCTCCTTGGACCAGTGCAAGGAAGAGACCTCAGAAAGGAAACAGCACCTCTTAGCTGGGGTCAGGAGCCCGAAGTGCGAAGCCCTGGCCTCCCCCGCCCCCTGTCTCAGGCCACACCATCCCTGTCCCTGCTGTTGCCCGTCACTCTGGCTTCTCTGCCCTGTAACTCTGGCTTGCATGAGACGTTGGCTCTCCCTGGGCCTGGCTAGGACCAGACTCTTTATAACCCTGCAGCTCAGCTCCCCGGTGCCGAAGAGCCCCTCGGCCTCTGGGAGAGACAACCTGATTGGCTCAGGGCAGCTGATCAGGAGTCCATCCCTGGCCCAATCCGCTGCGGCCTGAGCCAGGGCCACATGGTACCAAGGGGTGGCGTAGGCCCACCCTTGACTAGGGTGGTTGCAAGGACAGCTCCAAAGAGGCAGGAAGGGAGCAGATACTCTAGACATTCCCACCATAAGCGGCCTCCCTCTGGTCCCCCACTCCCGCCCTCCAGCTTCCCTCTCCTCTCCTCCTGCTCTGTCTGGCTCAGGGCCATACTCGCACATCCCCCAAACCTCCAGGGGGCTGGCTGCTCCTGAGGACAGAAGGACTGGCCATCCGCCGCTGCCTTCATCAGCCTGGCAGAAGGCAGGATCTTTGGAGGGATGCCATCAGGACACCGGCCCCTGCTCCTGTGGTTTGAGTAGCCTCTGTGTGCAGCGCACCAGATCCTGCCCGGGGCTTCCACTGGTCTCAGGGTAACGCCTGCCAAACACTGTGCTCTAAAACCAAGAGGGTGGTCCCAGGGCACCTGAAAGTGCCTGGACTTTAAGGTCAAAAGATGGAGGTTGAATCCTAGCTTTGCCCATTGTCATCGGTCTGGCCTTGGGCAAGTAGTCTTTTTTTTTTTAATTTCTTTATTGATTCAGGTATTACATATGTGTCCTTATTTCCCCATTACCCTCCCCACCACCTCCCATTCATGCCCCCACTCCCCTGTTGTCTGTGTCCATGGATTAGGCTTATGTGCATGCATATAAGTCCTTTGGTTGATCTCTCCCCTTTACCCCCATCATCCCCGCCCTTCCCTGAGGTTTGACGTTCTGACTGATGTTTCTGTGTCTCTGGATCTGTTTTTGTTCATCGGTTTATGTTGTTCATTATATCCCACAAATGAGTGAGATCATGTGATATTTATCTTTCTCTGAGTGGCTTATTGTACTTTGCAAAATGCTCTCCAATTCCATCCATGTTGTTGTAAATGGTCAGAACTCCTTCTTTTTTACCGCAGCGTAATATTCCATTGTGTAGATGTACCATCGTTTTCTGATCCACTCATCTGCTGATGGGCACTTGGGCTGTTTCCAAATCTTAGCTATGGTGAATTATTTATTATGAACATAGGAGTGCATATATCCTTTCTGGTTGGTGCTTCTAGATTCTTGGGATATGTTCCTAGAAGTGGTATTACTGGGTCAAATGGGAGCTCCATTTTTAGTTTTTTGAGGAAACTCCATACCGCTCTCCACAGTGAGGGCAGGTAGTCTTGGTTTCCTCACCAACCTGCAGCTAGTAGGTTGAAGGCCATGGTGAAGAGCAGAGGAACCGGACCAGCATGGGTCTTGGGCTGCCGTTATTAGGGAGACATTAGGAGAGAGAGAGCACAGCCTCTGTTCTGGTCTGGGAATGGCCTCCCTTCTTCTTCTTCCAGAGCATCCCCGTCCCATTCCCACCCCCGGCCCCGCCTCACAAAGGGGAGGCCACGAAGCGAGGCCCCACCCAGCGGACCAGGCCTGGGCCCTGCCCACCTCCCAAAGCCGTGTCCAGTGTCCAGCATCACCCCACACCTGCCACGCCCCTTCCCCCAGTCTGCGCAGGCGGGCCTGACTCAGGGAGCCTTGCTCACAGGCGTGGCTGTGCATAAGGAGGGGGGTGACTGTGCCAGGCCGCCTCTGCCAAGAGGCCAAGCGAGTGCAGAGATGGGTGCTGTGCGGGGAGCTGGGCGATGGGGACGCTCGGGAGAAGGCAGCGGAGGCGGAGGTGGGAACCCAGCAGCCAGCCGCGCACCGACACAGGGAGGCGGTGAGCGTGCAAAAAGGAAAGGAAGGTCTTCGCAATAATTCTGAAGTCGCCCTAAAATAAAGAATTTACTTAAAAATAGTATATGGAGAAGGAGAAGGAGGAAGAGGAGGAGGAAGACAAGGAAAAGGAGGAAGAGGAGGAGGAGGAAGAGGAAAAGGAAGAGGAGGAGGAGGAAGAGGAGGGGAGAGGAAATGAGAGCATGACATCAGACAGTGACCTTGACCCAATTTTGAGTGACAGCCGGGGCCGGGCAGCGCTGTGGCAGCTCAGTGTGCACTCTCACCCTAACCCACGCTTCCAAGTGTCCAGGCCCATCTTCAAAGCCCCCCAGGAGCGGAGCCTGCGTGCTCCCAGCCACAGGGGCACGGCTCTGACTCCCTCCTGGTTTGGGGTGCCCTCAGTCCCACCGTCGTGGAATGGGGTCCTCTGGCCGAGGCTCAGCACGTCCCGGGACCAGGCTCTGCTTCAGAGACAGTCTGCTCTCACCGGCCCACTGACTTGTCCGCTTTCCCGGAGGGCAAGACGGAGCCGTCCTCGGCTCTGCCTCCTCTCGCAGCCCTTAGTCCAGTTCCTGGCACAACGAAGCAGGTGCTTAAGACACGTTGGCTCCGTTAATTAATTAAGGCAAGCTACGGGGGAATGAAGCCGTTTCCATCTCCCTGGTTTTTCAGCTGATATTGTTGAGACCAGCCCAGTTCTACCCCCTCCCCGCACCGGTGCTCCCTCCAACGCCTCGGAGCTGCTGCAGGCTCCGGCTGGCGGAGACCCAGGGCCCTCTCAGACCAGCCTCTCGGGGGGGAAGGGCCTGGAAGGGAAGGAGGAGGGATCTCAGCTGGAGGGAGCGCCACCGCTTTCCCAGAACCACCTTGAGAGCAATTCATGCAGGTCCCACTCAGATGGGACCTGGACCCCAACCTCTGGGTCCCCAAGACCCTGGAAGCCACTGGCAAGTGGAAGAAAAGGAGGGGGACTTCGTCTAGGAAGGCCCGGCTCTGCCACGTACCTGTACGGCTTTGTCCACGTCACCCAGCCACCTGGCTCAGTCTCCTCGGCCTTTTGGAAAACCAGGGCACCTGCCATCCAGAAGGCAGTGTCTAGCCAACTAGCCTCGGTTAGATGGTACAAGGCCTGCGTTGGTACCCTGACTCTGGCCAGCCGTGTGGTCATGAATGGGCTCCAGAAAGTTTCTGGGCCTCGGTGTTCTCATCTGTAAAATGGGAATAATACCTAGCTCCTAAAGCTTTTGTGAAAACTAAATGAAATATGGTGACTAAATGCACTTAGGACAGTGCCTGGCCCATAGATGCTCCATCAATGTGAGCTTTCTTATTCACCACCATGACTACTGCTATTGGTACTACTTCCTACCACCTCCACCATTACTATGGCAACTGTGGGTCAGGCACCAGGCTACTGACAGGTCCAAGGCGCCATCTCTGTCCTCTGAGCTCCCAGGGAGACTAAGAAGACAAAATGAGACCAGGAGGAAGAGGAGGAGGAGGAAGGGGAGGGAGAGCAAAGGAGGAAGAAACAGCAAAAGCAAATAGAGGCCAAGACTCCCAGCCCCAGGAGACCAGTCTCCAGGGCTCCATGCAGGTGGGGCCAGGGCCTCTCAGGGCTCGGCAGTCAGTAAGGAGAACCCGAGGACCGACCAGACTTCCTGGGAGCTCTGGTCGCGCAGGAGTGCGTGGACGGAACACGGTTTTAACCCCGACTCCGGCTGCCCCTCTGCTTTGGCGGGAGGGGTGTTGCTCAGAGCCGTGCTGACCAGGCCAGCCCCCTCTCCCTCCCACCCCCGCCCTCCTTTCCCAGGACAGCCCTCGGGTTCTCGCGCCATCCACAGCGTCTACTCGCTGCCACCTGGGGCAACTCTGCAGACACGTGGGCCCCCAAGGCTGTGGGTCTGTGTGTACCCCAAGGCTCCGTGCTGTCGCTTTGGGGACCAAAGAGTCCCGCTGAGATTCCTGCTTTCTCCGCTGTTTGTGGATGAGGGGACCTGGCCACGCTGAGCGCCTAGAACCTTAGAACAGGGCAGGGCCCCAAGCGTATCTCCTCCGGCCTCTGCGTTCCCCAGAGAAGGACCTCCAGGCCCAGCCCAGGACAGGATCTTGCCCGCGATCCCAGGGCCAAGCTAGAGCCAGATCCCAGGCCTTCCGGCTCCCATCCCTGTGGAAGAGTCCCGTGGAAAGAGAACTGCCTTTTTGCATTTCAAGTTGGCTTCTACATTATATGGCCTGAGGTGAAACGCTTTATGTCTCTGGGCCTCAGTTTCCGTGTCTGTAAAATAGTAACGTAAGACCTCTTCTACAGGACCGTGGTGTGCGCTCAGACAATAGGGTGCATGGAACTCTCCTGTAAAGGACAGAGCCGTGCAGACGGGAAACACAGGCATTGTTACTGTTATTGTAGGATGCAGAGCACTGCACATACGGACTCAAAAAAGTGGGCGGGTTGAATGGAGGGTCGGTGAGTGGGAGCACTGATTTGTTCAGATGGGGCGGGGGAGTCAAGGAAGGCTTCAGAGAGGCGATGACTTTTGAGATGGGCTTCGGGGAAGAAGTAGAAGCCCATGGGAGGCTGGGGGCGGGGCAACACAACGTGAACCATGTCCAGAAACGTGGACATGCAGCCGTGGCCTCCAAAGAGCTGTGGCCACCAAGTCCACAGGCAGGTCTGGGCTCCAAGCCCTGCTCAGAGCTCACCGCTCTCTGCTGGGCCGGTGCATGGTCCAGGACACAGGAAGCTAGCCGTTTATTTTCATAGAAATAGCCTCCTAGCCGAAACTGGTTGGCTCAGTGGATAGAGCGTCAGCCTACAGACTGAAGGGTCCCAGGTTCAATTCCGATCAAGGACATGTATCTTGGTTGTGGGCACATCCCCAGTAGGGGGCGTGCAGGAGGCAGCTGATCAATGTTTCTAAATCTCTATTTCTCTCCCTTCCTCTCTGTAAAAAAAATCAGTAAAATATATTTTTTTTTTTAAAAGAAAGAAAGAAAGAGCCTCCTCATCTAACTTGAACATTGAGGCTCTGCGAGCTGACATGCCTTCACCAAGGCCCCGCAGCAGCCTCAGCAAACAGAGACCCCGGGGCTAACTCTGGCCCACCCCTCGCTTCTATAACGAGGGTTCTTGGAGCCCCATCACCCCCGTTCGTTGACATATTGTCTGTGGCTGCTTTCTTGATACAACAAGCAGAGGTGCGTAATTACAAGCGGCCAGATGGACTGCGAAACCCAAAATATTTACTCTCTGGTCCTTTATAGAAAAAAAGTTTCGCCGAAACCGTTTTGGCTCAGTGGATAGAGCATCAGCCTGCGGACTGTAAGGCCCCAGGTTCGATTCCGGTCAAGGGCATGTACCTTGGTTGCGGGCACATCCCCAGTAGGGAGCGTGCAGGAGGCAGCTGATCGATATCTCTCTCATCAATGTTTCTAATTCTCTATCCCTCTCCCTTCCTCCCTGTAAAAAAATCAATAAAGTACATACATAAAAAAAGAAAAGAAAAAAAAGGAAAAAAGTTCGCACACTGCTCTCCTACCCAGTGAGGTGAGGCAGAGCGGGGATGGGAGCCAGGCCTCTGATTCCTGGTCGGGGGCTCTTTAACTCTGCCACCTTGCCCCTCTAGGCCCCACCCCTGTAACCTGGCCCAAAGGGTGAGATTTCAGGCAGCCGGCCTCTGGGCAGGCTCGGCTCCAGGACACACCGTACACAGCCCAGAAGGGTCCTGGGGGTGGCCTCTGTTGCCCCCAGGACTCCACGGGGCTTCTTACTGGGAGCCGGTCAGACACTTTAGGGGGGAACCGGCAAGGAGATGGCCCACAGGCCCCCGCGTCTGCTTCTAGGGCGACACAGGAAGAGCCGGTGCGTGTGTGGGTAGGACACGAGCCAGCCAGATGCTAGAGTTACAGACACGGGCTGTCAAGAAGCGCTCGGAGGAGGACCGGCGTCTCAGCAGATGGCCGAGTCCACTGTAAATGGGGCTGTCGAACTCCTTCCTCCATGCCAGGCTGTCCCCGGTGCATTCATGTAATTAAAACCCCACCAGATCCAATCTGCTGGAGGTTCTGAGTTCACACATGTCCTGTCCAGCTGGTCATCGGGATGCAGACAGACAACCTAGGCCACGGCCACCTGGTGTCGGGCTGGCCTGGAACAGACCCCAGCGGCCCCAGATTGGCCCTGTTCTGTGCCACTGCCCACCCTGGGCCTCCTGCTCTGTCCATCTTCCCCAGCTCCACCCCTTTCCGTCCTCAGGCTCCGCTTTGATGCCTCCCCTTCCCAGTTCACGCATTCAACAACCAAGATGTATTCCGTGCCAGCTACATGCCACCTGCTCTTCTAGGTGTGAGGAATAGAGTGGTAACAGAAGAGACAAAAACCTCCTCCTTCGTGGGGATTAGAGTTCAAGCCCACACATACAAGAGCATCTTACACACTGTGTGTCTGCTCTTTCCTCCCTCCCGCCCCTCC
>PVJN01029631.1:0-26265 GCA_004026805.1 Lasiurus borealis
CCCACTGACCTCTCCTAGCCCACCCCCGCCCCTGCCCCCGCCTCCCTATTTTCTAAAGGTTTTTAAGTCAGGTGTTTGGAAGTCAATGTGCATTTTCCATGTGAATATGAAGTAAGTGCTGGCGTTACTCCATCTCATGGTTGAGAAATATGAGGCGGAGGTTAAGTAACTCTGCTTAGGTCCTGATTCCAAGACATATAGACCTAACCACTACACTAAATCCCACTGTGTAGACAGGCCACCAAACCTTGGTAAGGCTCTAACCGGTTTGGCTCAGTGGATAGAGCATCGGCCTGCAGACTGAAAGGTCCCAGGTTTGATTCCGGTCAAGGGCATGTAGCTTGGTTGCGGAGGCAGTAGGAGGTGTGCAGGAGGCAGCTGATTCATGTTTCTCTCTCATTGATGTTTCTAACTATCCCTTTCCCTTCCTCTCTGTAAAAAACTCAATAAAATATATTTAAAACAAAACAAAACAAAGCAAAACAAAAAACCTTGGTAAGTCACCTAGTTCTAATTGAAAGTATTTTATAAAAAGGAAGGACTACAATGAAAGACACCTCTCTTACACAAGAACAGCTACAGTTAGAGTCAAGATTGACCTCTCAGCTTTTCAGATTGTTCACTCAGTTACCTCTGTTCTCAGCTGTTCTTTCTGCTTTCAGCAGCCTCTCTGCTTTCTTCCCACCCATCAGGCTCCCAGTTTTCTTGCTATCCTTCCCTCTCCAGCCTAGATTCCGTGGTCCATCATTTCAGCCATCGCTTGCCAGTGTATCAGAGGCTCTTGCTGTTTGTCCTTACACTGCCCATTCTGTGAAATCGCAACCCTGGATGAGTATAACTACTTGTATCTTCTGCATACTTGAACCCGGGCTGCTGAGTTCTGTTTGTAGGTTTCTTGATGGGAGCCATTCTGGCAGGTGTGAGGTGATATCTCATTGTCATTTTAACCTGCACCTGTCTGATGATTACTGTCATGGAGCATTTTCTCATAGGTCTCTTGGCCATTTGTATGTCCTCTTTGGAGAACTGTCTATTCATATCCTCTGCCCATTGTTTAATTGGATTGTCTGTCTTCCTTTTGTTGAGTTGTAGGAGTACTTCATGTATTTTAGAAATTAACCTCTTATCAGATGCATCGTTGACAAATATGTTCTCCCATACAGTGGGTTCCTTTTTCATTTGAGGCTGGTTTCTTTTGTTGTTTTAATAAGGAGTGCCATTCATGGTACCTTATTTGCTATACCAGGAAGCGCTGGTTTTTTAAAATAAAGGTGATACTTCCCCACTTCTTTGGGTTGATGGGAGAGGAGAAATCAGGAAAGAAGAAAAGAGCAATCAGCGTATTCAGTTTGTGGCTCTATGGAGGAAGTGGTAGATCTATCAGCACCATCCCCAACTCTGCAGGTGAGTTGCAGTAATGGGGAGGGAGGAGGAGCAGAAGACAGAGTAGTAAGTGTGTCCTCAGACATGCAAGATGAGTTTTCACCTTTCATTTCTGATTTACACTGTATGGCAAATCAGTCAGCATGTTTTACAATATTAATGAGAAAAAAACAGGACCCTGATCACACTTGGAACGTGGTAAGATGTGGGATTTCTTATAGGTAAGATGTTTGTTGCATAGGAAAATATCAACATTGGGTTGTATAATACTTTTTCTATGAACCCACTAACTATTAATTATATACTGTACTAAAAAGAAAATAATTCATTAGGCTTAGAAATAAAACACTAACTGCAGAAACTTATATCTAATAACACAGAGGGCTTAAGACTGAGAAAGTACATTTCAAAACTTTTACAGTGGCCCTCGCTGGTTTGGCTCAGTGGATAGAGCAATGATTACTGTCATAGAGCATTTTCTCATAGGTCTCTTAGCCATTTGTATGTCCTCTTTGGAGAACTGTTTATTCAGATCCTCTACCCTTTGGCATGCAGACCAAAGGGTCCAGGGTTTGATTCTGGTCAAGGGCAAGTACCTAGGTTGCATGCTCCTCCGTGGACCCTGGTAGGGCTGTGTGCAGAAGACAGCCAACTTCTGTGTATCTCTCACATCGATATTTCCCTTTGTCTCTCTTCCATTCTCTCTTAAAAAAAAAAAATCGCTGAGATCAGTTTAGCTCAGTGGATAGAACATTGGCCTGGGGACTGAAAGGTCCCAGGTTCGATTCCGGTTGAGGACACATCTCCAGTGGGAGGTGTGCAGGAGGCAGCTGATCCATGTCTCTCTCTCATCGATGTTTCTAGCTCTCAATCTCTTTCCCTTCCTCTCTGTAAAAAATCAATAAAGTATATTGAAAAAAAATCAATGGAAATATATCCTGGGGTGAGGATTAAAAAAAAACACCAGCTTTTACAGTGAAGAGTGCAATAGTAAAGGCTGAACGGCATGTTCCAAGAAGGTCATTCAGAGTTGGAGATGAGGATTTCCAATCTAGGAAGAAGGTGTAGCAAAAGCAAATGTGTAACCTACTGCTCTGTGGTTAACTTAAGGTAGAGAAAAAGATTCCCAGAACAGAGGCGACAGGCTTTTAAGCAGCCATCAGTCAAATGTCGGTCACAACAGTGTGGTTGCTGACATCAATGGCACGGAGGATGGGAGCTCAGCAGGGTGCAGGCAGCGAGCGGTGCAGAATGGCAGTGGCCATGGGTGGGGACCAGGTGCTCCAGGCCTGGGTGGATGGGTCAGGACGAGTTTCAAACCGGGACCGGGATCCTCCAACTCCAGCCACACAGGATGAGGGCTGAATTCGGGATGCTTACACTCAGAAGGGGCATGTTCGTGGGAGGGTGGAGAGGAAGTTTGTTTATTGGAAATTTTCGTTTACTCTTCTGCTAAGTGCTTTCCTGGGTTGGGAAAGAGCTCAAGGAGTGGCGTGAGGTTAGGGTCAGGGTAAAGGAGAGTGGGTCATCATGGTGCAGAGGTGGAAGCGTGGAGGCAGTGATGGGACATGGTGAAGGCCTTCTAGAGAGGATTTTGAGGTTAAACAATGAGGAACAAGGCAGCATGCAAGAAGGTCTGATTGTGTAATCAACTGGGGACGTTATTTTCCTAAACAACGAAAGGAAGGGACACATTCCCACAGTCCAGGGCCGGGCTTGAACGCTGATCGGAACTAGGCCTAAGGGCCTATGGGCTGAGGAACCGTGGAACAGCCTAGGCTGGTCTGAGGCCCATTGGTTGTTTCCAACACAAACCACCACCCTTTATTGTTGTTGTTATTATTATTTTAAAATATATTTTATTGACTTTTTACAGAGAGGAAAGGAGAGAGATAGAGAGCTAGAAACATCGATGAGAGACATTGAACAGCTGCCTCTTGCACACCCCTATTGGGGATGTGCCCGCAACCAAGGTACGTGCCCATGACCAGAATGGAACCTGAGACCTTTCGGTCTGCAGGCCGACGCTCTATCCACTGAGCCAAACTGGTTTCGGCCAGCCACCACACTTCAGACATCCACAGGTAGCCTCAGCCTGAGCGAGTGCAGGTGGTTGGCTCAACTATTCTCTGAGTTCTCCAGGTAGATCCCTGTGGGTCTTTTTTTCTTTCTTTCTGTTGTCAGTAAAACAGAAACCAAAACAAACAAACACAATTAAAAAAAAGGGAGGGGGGGAAATGCCTTGAAGGAATATCTTTAGGAGAATGATAAGAAAATAGGTACTCGGCGGAAATCGGTTTGGCTCAGTGGATAGAGCATTGGTCTGTGGACTGAAGGGTCCCAGGTTCAATTCCGGTCTAAAGCATGTACCTTGGTTGCGGGCACATCCCCAGTGGGGGGTGTGCAGGAGGCCACTGATCGATGTCTCTCTCTCATCGATATTTCTAATTCTCTATTCCTCTCTCTTCCTCTCTGTAAAAAAATATATATATATTTAAAAGAAAATAGGGACAAATCTTGTGAGACAGAATAAGGGAATCATGAGAAGAAGAAGAAGAGACACGGAAGCTTCCAGCATTGCCTGTTCCTCCCACGCATTTCCCACCTCACTGGCAGCAGATAGGGAGCTAAGGTTAGGAGTTACAACTTGATTCCTGACTCTGGAACCTTACTGAAGCCTCCACCTTTCTGAAGGAACAGTTCCACTTGTTCTGAGGACTGCAATGAGGAAACTATGATGGAAAAATAAACACTAACGAGAGCGCTGCACCCTGCTCTCTCCCAGTAGCCCTTGGCACAGGGCTGCAAAACCTCATGAGATCTGTCAACTGCAGATTTCGGTTTTAAGCCCTCGCTGTACGCTCTGGAAAGAACATGTTTTCTTCGAGAAACACAAAGGCAGTGTTGAAACGCACGGCTAACTAGAAAGAAAGCATATTGTTTCTTCTTCAAAGAGAACAGGCATCAGTAATAGAGTGCCATAATGCCATACAGTTAAACAGAAACACACCCATAGTGGCAGGGATCACGGTGTAGAGTGCACAGGAATGCCAAAAGCAAAACCTGCCTTCACACCATCAAGTTCCTTTCCTGAAATGTACACTTTTAAAAATTTTGTAAAACTAATCGATGGGTGGGAGAAAAGAAACTTCTTTTATGGAATTATTCTTTTGGTTTCTAATCTTTTCATGAAATGCGTTTCACTGTGTGTGAGCCCAAAAAATATTTTAATGGCCTTTACCTGCATGAAGCCTCTCAGGCTAATATTGCTGATTAGGATAAGAACATAAAATAAGAAGAAGAAAAGAAAGTCATTTATGATTTTCCGTCTCAGTTAAGAAAACTATCATACCATCATAATTTGGTGAATATAATAGGGAATTAAGCCAGCACATTTTTTTAAAATATATTTTTTATTGATTTTTTACAGAGAGGAAGGGAGAGGGATAGTTAGAAACATCGATGACAGAGACATCAATCAGCTGCCTCCTGTACGCCCCCTACTGGGGATGTGCCCACAACCAAGATACATGCCCTTGACCGGAATCAAACCTGACTGGAATCAAACCTGGGACCTTTCAGTCTGCAGGCTGAAGCTCTATCCACTGAGCCAAACCGGTTTCGGCAAGCCAGTACATTTTCATATGTTCTTCGGTGCCATCAGTGTTTCGAATGACCACGTAAATGTAATTTCTGCCATGGGGAGTGGAAGCCATGGGCTGATTAGTGTCCGCACTGGACCTGACTCGGGAGCTCCATCACATTGGGGCAGGTGCCGGCTTACCTGGCGTGATGGCGTCTGTACCTAGAAAAGCCCCGGCAGGTCCTTGATATCAGAGTTTGAGCCAGTCAGGGAGTAGCTTTTGCGACACTGACCTTTGACACACACCAACATTTACCCTTTGGACAAACACTAAATATCTAAGTGTAATGGAGAGTGACCAAAGCAAGCAGAAACTGGAGGCGAGTTCACTCGGGTAAGAAGGAATCATATTCTTAACGCTTTTCAATTTAGGACAGACGCCCCAGGCAGTGCCGCTGAGAGTAATTACAACTCATGGAAACCTGAGTGTCACTTAGTGGAGGATCGGAGGCCAGAGTTCAGTGACCAAGGAACCTGGAGATGGAGGAGTAAACCTGAAAAGGGGAGATCTCCAGGGCGCCAACACTGCCCCAGTCTCTTGCTGACCTCTGAACCCCACAGCCTGGGGGCGGACCCCAAGCAGCTCAGCCTAATTAACAAGAGATTTCCTTGTACCCACCGTAGGGGAGACAGGGTTTAGAGCGTGAGATCAACCAAGTTAACTGCCTGTTACACAAACAGTTATTCAGGGGAACAAAGCTGAGTCCACTGTTTCTACAATGCATTAGTTACAATGTCCAGAATACAATCGAATTATCACACACATGAAAAAACATACTCAAAAGAAAAGGCCATCAGTGCAGAATGACCCCAGGCGACCTGGATGTTGGACTTGGTGGACAAGGATTTAAAAAAAAAATTCTCTTAATTGTTGAAAGTTATACAGATGCACCCTTTGTCCCCCCATTGATACTTCTAGCCCACCCCCTCCTGACCCAGGCCTTTACACACTATTGTCTGTGTCCGTGGATTATGCATACATGCATATACATTCTTTGGCTGATCTCTTCCCATCCACTCACCCACACACCCACCCCCTACCACAGTCCCTCTGATTCATCTGTCTGCTCCATGCTTCTGTGTCTCTGGATCTATTTTGTTCATCAGTTTATTTTGTTCTATACATTCCACATGAGTGAGATCATGTGATACTTGTCTTTCTCTGACTGGCTTATTTCGCTTAACATAGTACTGTCCCAGTCCCTCCACGCTGGTGGACAGGATTTTTAAGGTAGCTGTTATAACTCCGCCCCCAAACCAAAACAAACCCCCCAGAAACCCTCTTAGTGCAGAGGAAGTTTCAACAGAGAAAACTAACAGTAGTATCAAATGGATTCTAGAAATGAAAAAATAGTGTCTGAAATTTATAAATCACCAGAATGATCTAATAGCAGTTTGGAGATGGTAGATAGTAGGTCAATAAATGTACAGATAGAAAAAGTGAAATTACCTAATCTGGAAATTGGACATGGGGAGCTTTTTCTTTGGTTAGTGCTTTTCTTGTAGATAAGCTTCTAAAAAATTATAGTTGACATACAGTATTTCATTAGTTTCAGGGGTACACCAGTGATGCTATTATTTTTATACATTACAAAATGATCACCGTGATGTGCAGTTACCATGTCACCATATGAAGTTATATTGACCATATTCCCTGTAGTATTCATGACAACTTTGTGTCTTATTTGTAACTGAAGTTTTTTTCCTCTTAACACCCTTCACCCAATGCGCCCATCCTCCCTCCCTCGTTCCCTCTGGCACCCACCAGTCTGTTCTCTGTATCTATGATCTGTTTGCTTTGTGTTTTAGATACCCCATGTAAGTGAAATCATGCGATATTTGTCTTTCTCTGCATGACCTTCTTTTAGATAAGATTGGTCGACTGGTCAATCAGGAAAAGGCTTGGCCAGATTTCAAGTGCTTTAAACAGAATTTCTCATTATTTCCTCATGCGTAAGATGGAAAAATGTGGAGGTGACAGTTTAGATGCATTCATTCTTAACCCTGGCCACTTTCTCAAGATGGTGCTGTAAATGGGGACTTGTATGAAGTGCACTCATGGAAACTTTTCTTCTTATAATTTTATTGATTTTTTTACAGAGAGGGAGAGAGCTAGAAACATCAGAGAGAAACATTGATCAGCTGCCTCCCGCACGCCCCCTACTGGATGTGTCCGCAATCAAGGTACGTGCCCTTCACCAGAATCGAACCTGGGACCCTTCAGTCTGCACAGGCCGATGCTCTATCCATTGAGCCACACCAGTTTTGGCATGGGAAGGAACTTTTATCTGTCACCGACTTTTTTATTAATTTGTCTTTCTTTACTAGCTCATGAGTCAACTCCATGAGGGCAGGCAATGCATATTTTAAAAAATATATTCTTATTGACTTTAGAGAGGGAGATCAATGAGAATCATTGATTGGTTGCCTCTTGCACACCCCACACTGGGACTGAGCCCACAACCTAGGCATGTGCCCTGATCGGGAATTGAACCATGACTTCCTGGTTCATAGGTCAATGCTCAGCCACTGAGCCACATGAGCAGGGTGAGGGGGGCATTGCATATTTTAAACATGCATCTCCCTTGTTGCCAGGAATCCATTCTGTGCTGGCCCTGCCACCTGGAGTGGGGGCAGGAACTGGGGGAACAGGAGGGTGAGCCTGGGACAGGGCTCCACGAATCACTACATTCAGAAACTCAAACGGATGTTCATTCCAGGGAAACCCGTCAGTGGCTGGTGCCAGAGAGACTTCATTTATTCAGGGTGTTTCTCCAAGTGGTTCAGATCCCTTGCTTTAGAATCCCCAGGAGTGCTTATTAAAAATGCCAGTTTTGGGGTCCAATCCTAGACTTGCTGTCTCTAAGGATGGGCCTTGGAGTTCTGTAGGTACTTTCTTATGCATAGAAATGTGAACTGTTGTTTGATTTAAGGGGTTGGAGATCTGGGAAAACTGGAGACTAAAGGTCTCACAACCTTGGCACTACTGGCATTTTGGGTTAAATAACTCCTGTGGTGGTGGCTGCTGTCCTGTGCATTGTGGGCTGTCTAGCTGGATCCCTGGTCGCAAACCCTCTGGTTGCTAGGAGCACCTCTTCTCCTGGTGCGACAAGACAACCACAAATATCTCTGGGAGACAAAGTGTCCCCTGGCCGAGAACCACTGCTTTGGAGGATCGGTGTAGCAAACACGCTCCCATCTGAGGGTCAGCAGAGACCACAGCAGGGGGTGCCCAGTTCCGGAATCTCCGGAAGGAGCTCCTTCCTAAGGGAGATGCTGGCAGCCCAGCTACCTTGAGGCAGGGGGCCTGCACCCCCAGCTAGTGCATGAATCCAAAGGCTGGAACCAGGCAGGGGCTGGCAGCTCGGGCCAGGTCACAGTCCCGGCTGTGCACGGGCATCAACCAGAAACGGCCGTGCTTCTGAAGCAGCATTTCCAGGCACGTCCAGGCCCCGGGTCCACAACTGGGTTAGGTGACACCTGGAGCCCTGTTCAGCAACTCAGAGAGACAGGCTCGCTCCGCCCCATCTCACCAGTGAGGAGGGAAGCACTGCATATCCTGTGGCCAAACTGTCCGAGATAGGGGCTTTCCTCAGCTTCACTTTCGTCTTGTCCCGGGCCTTCTTGCTCTTCTGTGAAGTTTCCTGTTCCCAATCTGTGGCCTACTGCCTGACTCCTCGCTGCCCTGCCCCCGTTTGGACATGAGTTTGGCTTGTGTGTGTCTTGGGCAACACTGAAGAGGTAGTATCAAAAATCAAAGCCTTGCCGAGACCGGTTTGGCTCAGTGGATAGAGCATTGGCCTCGGGACTGAAAGGTCCCAGGTTCGATTCTGGTCAAGGGCATGTACATTGATTGCGGGCACATCCCCAGTAGGGGGCATGCAGGAGGCGGTTAATGTCTCTCATGGATGTTTTTGGCTTTCTATCCCGTTCCCTTCCTCTCTGTGAAAAATCAATAAAATATATTTTTAAAAAAAAATCAAAGCCTTGCAGGCTGATTGGACTGGCCCTTTCCAACTTCCCTTTAAAGGTGCCCCGTGGAAGGCACAGGACAGGAGATGTACTGGAATCATACTTCGTCTTCAGACATCCTTGCTTCAAGGCAGATGCCTGTGCCTTCTCAAGGATGCTATGCTACTGGCAGTATCTGATAGTTAACTTTAGTTCGAGCTGTTGTTACAATCACAGCCTGAGGAGGCCGGTGAACGACGCTGTTGGTTTCTCAAGCCGAGCAGTCCCTTAGCCCTCTCTTTCACAGAAACAGGTGTCAGAGTAACCATTCATTCGGCGCTCCGGGTCTGCTGGTCAGCCCTGGCAGTCCCTGGTAGCATGGAGGGTGAGCAATAAGCGTTGAGCAATAAGATGGATCCCACGAGCTGCACATGGACATCTGTTTCATAGCAGAGCACAACTGCTTTATGTCAGGAAACTCAGAAAAGAAAGTCTGTGGCACTTTAGGTGTGAACTCCAAGTTTCATTTCCATGTGAAACCCTGCGGTGAACCGAAAAGTACGTCCATGGAGAAGCTCAGCTGAACTCGGTTAACTGTGGTTCAAGTTGCTACTAGTTTAGCAATAATTTCACAACAACCCAAGAACTATAAAAACACTTCTACTGATTATTTTATTCAGAAAAACAAACAAAAGACGGAGACAAAAACCCTTGTCATTTGCAGTATCTATCAGCTTTCAATTTGGCTCTCCTGTTTAAAAAGACAAATAATAAAAATTAATCTATCTAAAACATTTTATATATAGTCAACTGCTACTAAATATAAACCCATGCTTAGAAACTGTGTTCTCAATTTTGGTTATTATATTACCACACCATTTACACTAAGATATTTTAATTAAAACTTTACTTTTCAATTTTATCCTATCCTATATAATAAAAGCCTAATATGCTAAGTGTATGGTTGTCTGGTGGGCCGTTCAACTAATCAAAGTGCAACATGCTAATGATATGCTAAGGCCGCTCAACTGCTGCTTATGACGTGCACTTAATCACCATGGGGTAGTTGACCGGTTGCCCAATTGCTATGATGTGTGCTGACCACCAGGGGGAAGATGCTCTGACCTGTAGATTATCTTGCTGCTGGGGTCCAGCCAATCAGAACTGAGCAAGACAGGCCAGACATGCCCTGTAGCCCTCCTGTGGTCCCTCCCTAGCCCTGATTGTGCACTGGGGGGGATCCCCAGCCTGCACCCTTTCCCAATTCAGGAACCCTCAGGGGATTTTGGAGAACCAGTTTTGGCCTGATCCCACCGGCTGGGCTGAGGGATCCCCTGGTGCATGAATTCATGCATTGGGCCTCTAGTGTTTCATACTAAATGGATTCTATATATTTTTTTAATATATTTTATTGACTTTTTACAGAGAGGAAGAGAGAGGGATAGAGAGCTAGAAACATCAATGAGAGAGAGACATCCATCAGTTGCCTCCTGCATGCCCCCCACTGGGGATGTGCCCGAAACCAAGATACATGCACTTGACTGGAATCGAACCTGGGACCGCTACCCCCATCAGCAGGGTGATGCTCTATCCACTGAGCCAAACCGATTTTGGCAATGGATTCTAATCTTATGGAAGTCTTTTCCTCATCTTTAACAAATGTGCCTAAGGCAGTGGTCAATAAACTCATTAGTCAACAGAGCCAAATATCAATAGTAAAACGACTGAAATTTCTTTTGAGAGCCAAATTTTTTGAACTTAAACTTCTAACGCCACTTCTTCAAAATAGACGTGCCCAGGCCGTGGTATTTTGTGGAAGAGCCACACTCAGGGGACCAAAGAGTTCCATGTGTCTTGTGAGCCACAGTTTGCCGACCACTGGCCTAAGGGCTTTTTCAGTCCACAGGAGCAATTTTAATTACCTTTGATTTTAAGCATGCCCAAACTTCTATTTAACAATGTTGTTTTTGTTAAGAGATAAAAGTTACAGAAAGTATATTATAAACCTTATTTTATTTCTTCTGAGTCCATAACCTGACTATTTTTATACCATGTTCTTAATTTCTAAGAACTAGAAACTAGATGCTAATTTTCTTAGCTGGGAAAAATTCTCTCATCATTTATTGACTTTAGGTAATAACTCAATCAACTAGTTAGCAGGAAATACACTGTCTTTATTGAGTAATATGAAGAAATGTCTTAAGACTAATTTTGCAACATAGGACTTGAATGAGTGGCATATTAGCAAATTCTTAAGTAAATCTGGCACTTCTTTGATTTTATTTGTTAAGCTCAAAGTTTAACCTCTCTACTCAGTTTTTAATGTTGTAAATCCAGAGTATTACTTAACTAAATAGGAACAGTAATAAATATCAATAATGTACTATGACAAATATCCTTCACACTTCTGAATTCGACTTAATAATAGTGCTTCAATTTCACTTAATTGTATACTTAGTATTTTTTAAACTGACCTATATTTATCTCATTTTTAGAAACCTGTGTCACTAACAGGACTGAATTTTGAAATGAGTCAACTGACTTCTCTTTAGCCTGCTTCTAACAGTTATAAAAAGATGTTGTAAATAAATTTATAATGTAATTTCAGTGAGATCTGAATTTCTTACAACAAAATATTTAAGTACTTGGAATCTGACTATATTTAGACAGTTTTTCTTGGTGATCTTTTCCCAGACTTATGATATCCTTTATGGGTAATATTACCATGTTCACAAATTAGAAATAAAGATAAATATTTGAAAACTACAAGTAATTCAAAAAGAACATTGGGCCCTAGCCCGTTTGGTTCAGTGGATAGAGTATCAGCCAATGGTCCGAAGGGTCCTGGGTTTGATTCCAGTCAAGGACACATGCTTCAGTTGCAGGGGCCCTGGTCGGGGTTCATGCAAGAGGCACCAATCGATGTGTTTCTCACATTGATATTTCTGTCTTTCTCTCTCCTTTCCACTCTCTCTAAAAATCAATGGAAAAATATCCTTGAGTTAGGATTATAAGAAAGAAAAAGAACATTGGGTTTTATATTGGCCACTTCTACTGAGTACTTAATCATAGTTGGAAATAAGTAAAAATATACCTACCTGTCCAGAAGTGTCTCATGTAAAAATCCATCTTTCCGGGCCTTTTTAAGAATTTTACTGTCTTCTTTACTTATTTTAAGTTTCTGGTCTTGGAAGCTCTGAAATTTCTTTCTGTTAAGAAAATATCTCTTTTGAAAAAATATCTCAAATTTTGAATATACCTGATTACGGATGCACTTACAAATATTCTCTAAGTTTTCATTTATTAAAAAAACACTAATTATATATTTTTAATAACACACAGCTTTTCATATACCGATGCTCTTAGCGCCCAGCAGCGAGAGGGCAGCTGCTCGGCAGCGCTGCAGCCTCCCCTCCAGCACGGGATGCGGGCCGGAGCCCACGTCCTGCTATGGAGCAGCGTGGGCTGCCATTCTGTGCTGACACGAACAGCCCTTCTCCTAACTAGCTGGGAGGACACGGGGCCAGGGGACGTGGCTTTGGAAGCCAGCAGGACAATGAGGAAAACCGAATGACTGGGAAAAGGAAAGGCACTGAGCTCAGCGCTTTGTCCTAGAGCAGCGGTTCTCAACCTGTGGGTCGAACGACCCTTTCACAGGGGTCGCCTAAGACCATCGGAAAATGCAGATATTTACATCACGATGCATAATGGTAGCAAAATTTCATGGAAGGGTCGCGGCCTTAGGAAGGTTGAGAACCACTGTCCTAGAGTTCCCTTTATGCTGCCTCTTCCGTCCTTCAGCTGTTTTATGTTGGTTACCCAGAGAAGCGCTCACTGTCAGATCCGTGGGTCTAAAGGGAAAAGAGTACGTACACGTAATTGATTTCACACTGTTTCACGTTTCCTTTGTCTTCCTCGGGGATGTCATCTTTTTTCTTCATTTCTCGTTCAGCACAGGATCTGATCTGGACATTGGAAATGAGAACCCAGTGAGTTACACATTCATCTTCCCCCTTTCCTCTTTACTTACTATGCAAGAACAGTCCAGGTGATTGCTTATGCAAAAGGAGGAAACCATTAACTAGCAATTAGGTTCAGAAAATGACAGGCTCTAGATATTGTTTTTATTTTTATATAGAATTTATATAAATCATTGCTGTTATGTGTTTTTCTAGAACCTTACATCAGAAACACTAAAGAGAAAATCATTTGAAAAACATTTTGCAGATCAGATTGTGTTTGCTAAACAATTAGGCAGTAATTTAATTTTAGCCTCAAAGTGACCAAATTATCCCTAGCAGGCACTGTTCATTTCATACACTGAAAGCCTCAGAGAGTAGTGTTTTACTTTGCACAGGCTATTACCAAATACATTCAGACTTTTAACTTAGCACAATTTGTTTTTATCTATCTGGAATCTATCCCTTTTAAATACTTCTTATATCCTCTTAAGTTTTGACTGACATTTACTACCCATTGCCATGAATGAACAGACAGATACAGCAGTTAAGATCTAAGTTTTAGATGAAAATTACTTGGGAGACTTTGGTGGAGAAAATACCTTTTGATAAAACTTTGGAAAATATTCTGAGATTTCTAAATTTTTGTGCTGGGTAGAGTGGTATTTCTTTCTCCACCAATCAACTCCAAATAATGAAGTGAAGAGTTACTGGTATTATTCTTGTTTTAAAAGGTGATATTTTTAAAGTAAAAAAAATACTGAAAGACTAAAACTGAGTATTATGAAAGCCAGGAACATTTAAAAAGTAAAATCAAATATATAACATGGAGTTTAACACAAAGCATGTACAGATACTTGATAGATGCATGTAAAGACTTTTACATATTCATCAAAAGATCCAGAATTTAAGGGCAAGAGCTCTGAAAAATTCTGTTAAGACTTTTATATTCTTCACTAGCAACACAGATGCTCAAGTATTAGACAACTCAAACGGCCTAGTAACCACCTTCTCCTACAAGATGGTGGGAGTGTGGGTTAGTACAACCCCTATAGAGGTTGCTTGGCAGTGTGTAAACAACCGCACAGGCTTACAGTCCCTGACTCTGAAACTGTGCTTCTGGGAACTCACTCTTGGATATACTCACACACCCACAAAGTTATATGCTGCAGCACTCTTTGTAACAGCAAAAGACTAGAAATAACCTAATTTCCATTATACAGAACTGATTAAGTAAATTATGGTATACCCCTAAAATAGAATATTATGTAGATGTTAAAAAAGAAGCGAGAGGAAGGAGAAAAACAAAAGGAGAGGGAAAGCTTTCCATGTTGATGTTAAGGGCAAAGCTCCAAAATACAATGCTAAGGGAAAAAAAAATCAGTGTCTAAAAGAGTGTATAAAGGAGGCTAACTTTAGTGTGCAAAAGTAGAAAATTACCAACATTTACATTAAAAAAATATATATACATTTTATTGATTTTTTACAGAGAGGAAGGGAGAGGGATAGGAAGTCAGAAACATCGATAAGAGAGAGACACCGATCAGCCACCTCCTGCACACCCCTTACTGGGGATGTGCCCGTAACCAAGGTACATGCCCCTGACCGGAATCGAACCTGGGACCCTTCAGTCCGCAGGCCGACGTTCTATCCACTGAGCCAAACCGGTCTTGGCAACATTTACATTTTTATTCAGAAACTCCAGAAGGCTGTAGAACAAGCATGTCAAACTCAACGCCTAATATAGGCCAAATAAATGAGGCTGCGAGTTTGACATGTTTGCTGTTAGAAGGATGGGAGACATGTTTATATATGCTTGTATTTGAAAATTTTAGAATCACGTGCTCTTATTTATTTAAAATATTAAGTTTTAGCCTACCTAGCTGGCTTAGTTGGTTGGAACGTTATCTGATGCACCAAGAAGGCCTTGGGTTTGATTCTTAGTGTGGCTTATACAGGAGGCAACCAATCAATGTTCTCTCTCTGTTTCAAATCAATAAGCACATTCTTGGATGAGGATTAAAAAAAAATGCAGATAAGAAAAAAAGATAGGGCTGAAAACGTGCAATTACTTAAAAAAGATACTAACACATGGAGATAATAGCAAGGGAGCTTATACAGTAATTTCTCTTCCACAATGTGAAAACACACCACCAGTTATGGGATTTATTACTAAAAACACGGCTTATTTGGAGCACAGTATAAAAAGCAAAGAAATAAGTCTTTCAAGTGAGAGTAAATGACTTTTCAACATTTTTGTTTATTTTTTTACTTTTCAACATTTTAAAGAGATATAGTAACATCATATGTGGTATTCTATAGAAAAATGTCTTGATTACCTTTATCATTTCTTCTTCTCCTGCTGTTTTACTTTTTGCTTCTATATCACCTGCTTCATTGCATCTGATAAAGCAGCTATTTGAGGCCAATAAAGCCATTTTCCCCTATATAAAATAACAATAAAAATAGTTATGAGAATATCTGCAAAAAGAATCAGGAAAAAGAATTTGGGAAAAAATACAGAAACTAAAACCACCTTTAATCTAATTATTTAAAGATAACCACAGTAAATATTTCTAGTATATTCTATTAGTAAGACTAAATTCTAACTAGATGAAATAGAATTATTTCCTTTGGTATAAAAGATCTATTGAGGATATTACTAATTTAGTTGAGTTTGAAAAAAATAGCTTTAAACACAATAAGAATTATAATAATAGTTTACTCAAATAAATAGTTTACTTCTGCTTTAAGTAAAAATTTTCTCCATAAGACTCTATCATACAAAAGCTAGCTTTTGGGGACTTTGAGTTTACTGTTCAGAACTTTAAGAAGACTTTTGTGCATGGAAAGAAATATTCATATTCTTTTTAGTTGTTTATTTCTCAATGTATTATCTGATTCTGATAAACAACTCTTTAATAACTCATTTTCTTATGTATTTGAACCAATATTATAAATTTGACTAATTAAATTTCCTAACATAAAGTTTAATCATAAGTTGTATATAGCTAACTCTTTTAGAAAAATTTTAATACCTTAAACATCAAACAAGATATCCACAAACATAATTACAATAAGGAATTAATAGCCTTATATCAAATCCAGTTATGAAAGTGCTAATAACATGGATCTAATTTTTTACTCAAGATTGGAAGGGCTGGGTTTTCTTTTTTCTTTAATATATTTTTATTGATTTCAGAGAGGAATGGAGAGATGGCAACAGAGAATTACTAATTGCCTGCCTCCTGCACATCCCACACTGATGATTAAGCCCAAAACCTGCACATGTGCCCTGACTCAGAATTGAACCAATGACCTCTTGATTCATGGGTTGATGCTCAACCACTAAGCCATGCCAGCTGGGCAGGGGATGGGTTTTCTGTCATCTGGATGGCCTGGGTGAACTTGGATATGGCTGTATATTCCCAGGTGACTTAAACCTGTACTGCTGATCTTTTAGTTACTTTCTGCAATCCAGTTTTACTTGTTACCTCAGGGACTTTTAAGTCTCTCTTTAATTTAAAATTTAAAAACATTATGTCTTTTTCCCAAATAAAGGTGAATGCCCCCCTTAAGTTCTGTCTGAGCATTAGTATCTGACTCATCATCCTGACCTGATATAACAGCCTTTTCAGTTGATACAATTTTTATTATGAGCATCTCAGTATATTGGTAGGATCATCTACCTACAAGGGGCTGTAACCCATTAACCCATTAGTAGTTCATGGAATGAATTTAGTGGGTCCTGACCAGAGTGCAAGCATGTAGATAAATAAGTACTGCCAAGTACAACTCCCGTTTCAGTTATACACCTGTGTACTAGGCTGCAATGTGCAATGGAAAAATGTCTTTCTCATTGGATCGGAGTGAAAAAGTTAGAAAGTTAGTGATCCAGAGGTTTTAATTCAGATCGAGAAGGAACAAGTCTAATTAATTATCTTTTTTGGGGGGGTGCTTGGCTAATTTATCATTGTGGAAACATGTGGCTAGTGACTACCATTTTGGCCAGTGTAATTCTATATATACTACTTTAGTGGGTATATAATGTTCTAATATAGATGTTTTAAAGTTTCTTTTTTCTATTATAAATAGTGCTGCTGGTTAGTTTCTGTGCATAAAATTGTTGATTTACTCTTAAAAGAGATTCCTTACATTGACAACAAACTTTTTATAAACATAAGAGCACTTACATCTTGAAAGACTGGTTCCCATTGTTCTCTTGGTCCAATCGCATCTGAACGCCCAACAACAAGTCCATCTGAATTTATGCCAAGGTATTTCCCATAGCCAGATTTTAGGGCAATTCTTCAGATTAATAAACAAGACAGATGTTAGGAACTGAGAGGAAGAGAATTAAATATAGAACATAAAAATAATGTGTATGTACATAAACATTCAAACTAGCTATTGTTCAAATATTTAAGTCACAAATGATTAGTGACTACCATATAGGAAAGTGTAGTTCTGTACATACAGTGTCATATTCTATTTTTATTACAAGCATGATAGCTTCTTTATTATATAGCAAATATTTTCCAAATTCTTTATTCTTAAAATATATAAAGAAGTTTGTGTTTATTGATTTTTCTTTAAAAGTCCGGTGTACTTGTTGGCCATTCAAAGAAAGTGCAGAAATAATCATCTTAATATTTTTTAAATATTGTTTTAGAAAAATATATTTTATTGATTTTTTACAGAGAGGAAGAGAGAGGGATAGAGAGTTAGAAACATCGATGCCCAAAACCAAGGTACATGCCCTTCACCACAATCGAACCTGGGACCTTTCAATCTACAGGTCAAGGCTTTATCCACTGAGCCAAACCGGTTAGGGCAATATTGTGTTTTTTTTAATAAAAATAGGATTTCTATGTTTTTAGCTTACCAATCCCCTGTGATGCCAGGGACTGACTTTATGTTCATGTAGAGGTTAATGATAATATAACGCAAGTCATTATCATCTTGATGTAGCCAAATACTAGAATATGAAATTTAGTTGTTCTACTACACAAAGCATCATTCTGTACTTTTGCATTTTGAGAATAAAAAAGGTCAGCTTATAAAATGATTATAAAAATAGTGAGCAAAATGTCCTTTTGGTCTTTATGACTATGTAACATTCTCTGCTGTTTTTAACAATATTCCTTTCTTCTACCTTCCTATTTGTCTCTTGGTTGTTAACAAGTGAGTTTAAACATCATAGCAATAGCAGACAGTTTTAGGTCTGTTTTCTTCACAGAATTTTTCTAATCTATATCTTATTTGGTCTATAATTTTCATTTTTCCCAGCATAGTATTATATATTGCTAGGAACCATAATATATGCTTTTATCTGGAGCTTTTCTCTTTTAAAGACGAAGTTATTGAAAATGTAATTTAAAAAAATATATACATTTTATTGATTTTTTACAGAGAGGAAGAGAGGGATAGAGTTAGAAACACTGGTGAGAGAGAAACATCAATCAGCTGTCTCTTGCACACCCCCTACTGGAGATGTGCCCACAACTAAGGTTGATTCCTTGACCGGAATCGAACCTAGGACCCTTCAGTCTGCAGGCCGACACTCTAGCCACTGAGTCAAACCAGTTAGGGTGAAAATGTAATTTAATAATACCTACATATTAAGTGGATATGTAAATAATGTTATATTTTATTAAATATCACAAAATACTTTCCAAGGATTTTTTTTGCTTTTTAAAGTGAAAATTACTCTGTGGGCTTACCTTAGCTACCATATTTTCCAGCTTATAAGACGACTTTTTAACTCTGGAAAATCTTCTCAAAAGTTGGGGGTTGTCTTTTTTTTTTTTTGGTGTATTGTTCCTTGTATGAATATATCACAACTTATTATCATGTCTTATAGGGCAGATATATCCCAAACTCTATATTTTAACTGGAAAAGTTGGGGATTGCCTTATACGCCTAGTCGTTTTATATGCCGGAAAATACAGGTATATATTAAAAAAAAATTAATAAAATTAAAACAATAAAAGATTATTAATTATAGTTCAACTGAAACTTACCTGGAATCAGACAATTTGACAGCTGTAAACTGCTCCGGAGGACTGGGGCCTTCATCCACTACAGGAGAAAAAACATTTTGAAATAAATTTGACATTTGTTATAAATACATACATGTAAAGATAGTCTCCAGTTTTTAAAAAATGTAGTTTTCTTCCAAAATTAAATGTAGCCTGGCTAGCATGGTTCAGTGGTTGAGCACTCATCTATGAGCCAGGAGGTCATGGTTCAATTCCCAGGCAGGACACAAGCCCAGGGTGCGAGCTCAATCCTGTGTGGGGCGTGCAGAAGGCAGCCCATCAATGATCTCTCTCATCATTGATGTGTCTATCTCTCCCTCCCTCTCTGAAATCAATGAAAAAAAATACATAAAAATTAAATATAAAAATATTACATTATGATGTAATTATAACGCAGTATTCATATTACCAAGATCTATTTTATTTTCTTATAAGTGCCATATTTGTTTTACATGCTTAATAAGATAGGTCAGTCTGATGTTTATTTAGTCACGTCTAAGATATTTTCTCTTTGTGTTTTAAAATGTAGTCAGTACATGGACAAACGATGTCATAATTAAAAAATTAAGTACTTTAATTAATTCAAACAGCCATTCAGACCAAAAGATACTGCTTTTTATTTCCTAATTACTTCATGTCTTAATGCTTTCTCTGATGAGAAAACTTAAACTGTTTAGAGTTCCAGGTTAGTTTCAGCAAAAGGTATGGAGAATAAGGGAATTCAAAACTTTGACTCACCCATGTTTTAAATTTCTTTCTACATATCGTTTCAATTATTCATGTTGTTTTGATTTCTGTAGATATTGTAGAATTATACAAAATGTTTTCTAATTTTTATATTAGAAAGAGGGAGTTGCCAATAAGAGGTAAATGTTGAGGAAAGAAACAAGTGGAAGAGTCAAAGGCAATAAATTCATTCCTTTGGAATATACCTGGGATTAGTTAGATGCTGCCTAAGTGAACAAATACAATAAAATGTGTACTTTAAGTGGCCTTTCCTTTTAATCACTTCTACCAGGCACAAACCTTCTTTATGCGGAGCTCCCAGTGTGAAAAGTCCATTGTCAAGTGCATGTATGTAGGTTCCTTTATCCATTTCAATAGCTATGGTTCCTGAAATTTCACCAAAGTTTGTTACTGTCCACCAGATTCCTAAAAAATAAAATCAGTATTTAAAATTTGTATTTTAGACTTGACACAAGGTTCTTATTGTTATAACTTACTTTCTAAAAACATTATTTTGCAGTTCTCAGAAATTAATAGAGAGAAATCTCATATACCTCTTACTCACTTTCTCCCAATGGTAACCTCCTGCATAACTTTGCTACTGATACCACAACATCAAAACCAGGGCATTGACAATGATACAATCCATTAATCTAGTAATGTCTCAGACTACGAGCTCAATATATAGGAATCAATTACATGTCTATATACAATTAAAAATAAAAATTTAAACTTCTATTTATAATAGTCTTAAGTTATGAAATATTTAAGAATATAAAAAAGACATAGAAGACTGCTACACTAAAACCGCATATTATTGAGAGTCAATGTTGTTAAGATGTTGAGTCTCTCCAAATGATCGATATTCAATACCATTCTCCCAAAATCCAACAGGCTTTACTGTAGAAAGTGATAAGCTGATTATAAAATATATATGTAAATATAAAGGATCTAGAATAATCAAAACAATCTTGAAAAAGAAGTGTAAAGTTGGGATACTCATATCCCCTGATTTCAAGACTTGGTTAAGTGATAGTAATCAAGACAAATATATACATGAAACAATAGAGCCACCACACAACTTGATGGAACAGTCTAGAAATAGACCAAAACATAGAAAAATCAATTGATTTCTAATAAAGATACCAAAGCAATTTAATGGGGAAAGGAAAGTCTATTAAATAGTGCTGCTGAAATAAGTAGATATAAACCTGGAAAATTATACCCCCAAATCCTGATCCTTACCTCACACCATACCCAAAATTAACTTGAGATGGTCATAGATCTAATGTAAGACCCCAAACTATGAAGCCTGTAAAAGGAAATGTAGAAGAATATCTTTGTGACCTTGGGGTAAACAAGGATTTCTTAGACTGGAGAAATAAGGTGACTGTCATAATAGAAAAGAATTAGGTTTTATAAAAATCACAAAATTACACTCATCAAAAAACACTGTTAAGAAAATGAAAAGTAAAACCACAAACTGAGAGAAAAGAGTTAGAATAGAATTTTAATTCTTTCTTGGTGGGAGGGTAAAGTGGTACAGGCACTTTGGAAAATTTGTGCCAGCTTTTGATATAGTTAAATATTCACATATCCTTTGCTCTTTTTTCTTCTTACTATAGGAGATAGTTTATATAAATGAGTTTAAAGGATAACCTATCATTTAACTTCATATAGTGAAATATTCACCTATCCTTAGATATTCTACACCTACTTATCTACCCAAATATGTACCTTAATTGTAAAGATACTATTGATTTGCTATTTCAAAAAAAAAAAAAAGTGATATTTTTCTGGAATATTAGCTTTATACCATATCATATAAAACATAAAGAAACCATAATTTATGAAGTTTCAAAATGCAACCTGCCAAGTTTTAAGAGAAAGAACTGCTTTAAAGTATAGGTGTGGAAAGGATGGAAGAATTAACTAGAAAACAGTTTGGACCAATTTATTTCTGTTGCCATTTATAGGCTACCTTGAGGTGAAATTAAGATTTCCATTGTATACAAAGTAATTATTTTCACTGTGAATATATTTCTTTAAGGAATACACAAGTCACTTGTTTAAAATGCATACATGTTCAAAGAAAATAAAGCAAGTCATTGAATAACATTGTTCTGTTCAATGATGTTATGTTAAAAGTTGATGAGAAAAAAAAATCAATTCCAAGCTAGGGCCAGTGTGTGAAGTCTGCACACTCTCCCCACGTCTGTGTGGGCTTTCTCTGGGCACTGAGGTTTCCAGTGCACCCCAAAGATGTGCACGTGAGGTGAACGGGTGAGTCTCAACTGTCCCGGTCTGAGTGAGTGTGGCGGGGGTGGGAGTGTGCCTGCAATGGAAGGGCGCGCTATACAGGGCTGGTGCCTGTCTTGTATCCTGAGTTCAGGGATAGGCCATTGGCAACTCTGAGCTGGAATAAGGGAGTTGGAAGAGAAGACTCTTACTTGTTCATACTCATATTTCCTAAGTATATGTATGGCTCGTATTTACTTCAATGTTTAATATTAGAAGTATTTTGGGTCTTTATTTAGAAATTTGGTGATGTTTTTGTGACCAGAAATTTGCTGAAGGAACTTAACTCTCGATTATATCAATCAGCTATATGGTAAAACTGGTTTCATTATAGCTCACATCATTTCACTTACAATTCAGTTTCCAAAAACCTACAGACAACTAAGTTAGGACTTACTATACTCTGTAAAATATATTTGGTAAATATTTATATGAGGACTTGAAAATAATGTGTCAGAATCTGGCCTATTAAGTAGTCTAATGGCATCTATTAAGTCAGAGCTGTTTCTTCTCTCCTGTGCTTTGATCTGATAATGATGGAAAGGCATCAATGACTCCTATTGTGCTGGAGAAAAAAATCTACAACCATAAATAATACTTGAGCACTTTAAGATAAATATGAGTAGGTCATAAACTTCTCCTACTTTCTTTTTACTGTTTATCTCTAATTAAAAGATATTTTTAAAGGGATCCCAACCAGGGCTAACTTTTCTCAGAATATAGAAAACTTACCAACAATATCAAGTTGGGTTTCTTCATCTTCTTCTCTTTTTCTCTTCTTCTCTTTGCTCTTTTTCTTCTTACTATAGGAGGTAATTTATATAGATGAGTTTAGCACTTTAAATATCACAAGGTGGGATCTCACAAGAATCTTTTGAGCTGTACAATGGTTTATAAATTATTAATTTACATCGACACGGCTCTTGTTTCTGATTATGTATATATAGTGTTACAGTTAAGGGCACACTTGGAGCCAGCCCCCCTGATTTTTAAGTGCTGATTATATCACTTCTGAGCTCTGTGATTTTGGCAACACTGACTGAGTCAGTTTCCAACCCAACTCTTAAGGTTAGTGTGAAGATTGAGAGTTAACATGTGCTTTCATTTGTTGCTGGTGAGAATGTAAAACAGCACTGCCATTTTGGAAATTAGTTTGGGGTTCCTTAAAGAGTTAAACACAGAGTTACCTTATGACCTAACAATTCTACTCCTAGGTATAGATCCAAGAAGAATGAAAATATCCTATCTAATAGTAATATGCAAGTTAACCATCACTCTGCTACACCCATAAGCCATGCCCACCAGCCAATCAGGAGTGAGTTTGCAAATTAACCCCAACCAAGATGGCTACAGCCATGGAGAGCAGGAGGGAGGCTTGGGTTTCCCCGGCAACGGAGGAAGTCAAGCTTTCCACATACCCTAGTGGACCCAGGCCTTCACTCAAGGCTACAAAGTTTCAATTATAGAAGATAAATAAATCCCAACAAAAATGGCGGCAACCACAGAGCTGGAGAGAGCAGGAGGCCAGGGTCGCCCCCAACGATGGAGGAAACCAAGCTTCTGCAGCCCTGGCCTGTCTTGGCTCTGCTCAAGGCTACAAAGTTTCAATTGTAGAAGATAAATAAATCCCAGATACCAGGGCCTCTGCTTAAGTCACTGGCAGGGAGTGTGGGGGAAAAGGGGTGTGTGTGGCTGGCCTGAAAACCACAGGCCCCTTGCCCAGGCTGCCCCACGCCCCAAGGGAACACCCACCATGATCTGGGACACCCTTCAGGGCAAACCAGCTGGCCCCCACCCATGCACCAGGCCTCTATCCTATCTAATAAAAGAGTAATATGCAGATTGAGCATCACTCCAACACACAAGATGGCTGCCCCCATGTGGTCAAAGATCCTGCCCCCATGTGGATACGATGGCCATCACAAGATGGCCAGCAGGGGAAGGCAGTTGGGAGGGACAAGGCCTGCAGGGAGGGCAGTTCGGGGTGACCAGGCCTGCAGGGGAGGGCAATTAGGGACAATCAGGCTGGCAGGGGAACAGTTAGACATCAATCAGGCTATCAGGGGAGTAGTGAGTGGGTGATCAGGTTGGCAGAAGCGGTTAGGGACAATCAGGAAGGCAAGCAGGCAACCAGTTGGAAGCCCGAAGTCCTGGATTGTGAGAGGAATGTCTGACTGCCAGTTGGACATCCTTTGAGGGGTCCCAGATTGGAGAGGGTGCAGGCTGGGCTGAGGGACACCCCCCACCCCCCATGCACCAGGCCTCTCGTCCTACATAATAAGAGGCTAATATGCAAATTGACTGAATGGCAGAGTAACTGGTCACTATGATGCACACTGACCACCAGGGAGCAGATGCTCCATGCCGGAGCTGCCCCCTGGTGGTCAGTGCGCTCCCACAGCAGTCAGACTCGTAACTGGTGAGCATAGCGATGGTGGTGGGAGTCTCTCCTGTCTCCATTGAACAGGCTTAAGCTGTTAGTCGGACATCCCCCAAGGGCTCCTGGACCGGGAGAGGGCACAGGCTGGACTGAGGGACCCCCTCTCCTCCACCCCCAGTGCACGGATTTTGTATAAGCATATTCACTTCTACTCTCTGATCTTTATTATTTCCTTCTTCTCTGGGCTTTGTTCCCTTTCAAGTTTCTTTAGTTGTAAAGTTAAGATTGTTTATTAGGGCTTTTTCTTGTTTCTTTTTTTAAAATTTTTACTTGCATTTGAGACTCTCATTACTTCCTGCACACGTTCTCTTACTCCATCCTCATTAACAATCACCGTATAGTTTCATTAATGCCTCTTACGTGGATTAAGAGACTCTCAGAGATATTAACGACCTTGCCACAAATCACAAAATCGGTCATGGGTGGAGTTCCTACTCGGAGCCCACAACCCCATCAAAACCCACATCTGCATCCTGCGTTGGAGATTCACCGAGAATGTTCTCAGGGCGGAGGTGACAACAATGACCCCTAACACAGGAGGCTAAGGCCTGAGCCCTCAGACTGCCGTGGGGAGGAGTGGGGGTGCGGCTCCCGGCCACGGCTCCCGCTCCCCATCCCCGCCCCCCACCCCCTGACCCACGGGGCGTCTCGGCTCCCGTCTCCCCGCCCCCTGCCCCGCGCGGGTCCTGCCGGGCGGCGGGCCGAGGCGGGGAGCTAAGTGACTGACAGCTGCCCCGGCCGCCGGGGACCCGCCCGGAAAGAGGGGCCCCCGGTGGCCCGGCCCGGCCTCACCTCTTGGCCTTGGCGCCCTTGAGCACGAGCTTGGTGGGCTTGACGTAGGAGTACTCGGCCATGGCTGCGGCGTTCGGGGGAAGCGGGGCGCCGGCCCGGGGTGCAAGGCCTCCGCTGCGGCGGGCGGACGACGGGGGCACAGGCGTGGGGACGAGGCGCGCACGCCGGTAGAGGCGGCCGGAGGCGTCGCTGCCGAACCGCTGGTTCTCGCCACCCGATCGCCGAGGCCCGGGGAGAGTCCCACTTCCTGTTTACTGTCCGCGCTACGGCGGCGGCGGAGGATCGAAAAACGTCACCGCTCGTTCGCCGGGTCTGAACGCCGAGCGTTCGGGAACCCGGGGAGGCGCGCCCTCCGGCGGTCGAAGCGGGTATTACAGTCGAGGGGGATTTCTCAGGCCTCTGTGTGGGGGGACAGCCTCCCGGCAGGTGGGTGGGGACCCCGAGGTGGGGACCCCGGGGCGGGCTCCCTGTGATCCCCCAGGGAGAGCAGATCAGTCACCCACAGAGAGCGGGCCAATCGCCGCTCCCCGTGCAGCCAGCCCTCAGCGGGCCGGGCCCGCCTTCCCAGCGCGGCCCGAGCATCCTCCGGCCTCGGAGGAGCCCACAGGCCGGTTGGGTGACCTGAGCGCTTATCGCAGTGTTTCCACTGCGGCGACCTGCGTGATGAGCTGCGGGAAGCGATCGGGGAATAGGAGGAAAGATAAGCACGTGCGGACACTGGGCTGCGGGTGTCAGCAGAGCTGCTGCGCGAGTCTGAGGGGAGGCGGGGACAGCGCCTTGTGTAAATATTGCTGTTTACTGTCCTATTTCCAGTTAGCTTCATTTGTTCTTATTTGTATGTCAAGTGAGCTTGTATCTCAACCTTCTGCGGCCTACACTCCTTTCACACCAGCCACCGTTTTCTCCTTCTGCTTTCTTTTTTGCATCCATTCACCTGCTTTTCTCCTATGGGGTTAGATTCCCCCCCCCCCGATAATCAAGGATTATTCCCCAACCTCCAGGCCCTTCATTTCATCGTCTGCGTAACGTCCC
>PVJN01029632.1:0-26265 GCA_004026805.1 Lasiurus borealis
TATACTCTTTAATTGTGTGCCTTATCTATTCTGTGGTTACTTAAATATAACCCACTAACTACAGAGTTCTTAGTCTACTTAGACATGCAATTTAAAATCCATTATCCAGCAGTATAATTCGCAAAGACTGTATAAAGACTAGTTATGCAATAGTGACATCAGAAATATAGTCATAGTTGAAGATGAGTGACTCAGCCTTCTCTTTAGTCTGTATAACCATGTTTTGCTGTCTGAAAGATCCCTAAGAAAGTTGCTAGTGGTAAGTGCTGACTGAAATGAAATGTCTTAATTTTTTTCCTTTGCAGGAAATCGGGTCTTATCAAATCACTTCCTTATATAGTGGTTAAAAACCTAAGCTTGGGAGGTAGACAGATTGCACTCCAATCTTATCACAGATACTTTGCAGCTATGTGACCTCTTTAAATCTGTTTACCTATCAGTAAAATAGAGATACAAATGCCTTTACTCAATGGATTAAATGACAACTAAATTAAGTGATGGGTAAAAAGCAATTAACCCAGTTCTAGATCCATACTAAGCATCTGATCAATATTAGCTACTATTTCAAATACTATTATTGGCCTCCACTTTACTGTTGAGCTAGTACTAAATAGAAGTGAGAGAAACCAAAGGCCTTCTTGTTATCATTTTTCCTCTCTCCTTTGGAAATGCAAAGACTGATAACACTAAGAACTATGGAAAGGGAAAAACAGATGCTCTTCTGTCTGTCCTCTAAAAGTAAAGGACAGCCTGACCGGCCTGGCTCAGTGGTTGAGCATCAACCTATGAACCAGGAGGTCAGGGTTCAATTCCTGGTTAGGGCACATGCCCGGGTTGCAGGCTCGATCCCTAATGTGGGGCATGCAAGACACAGGCAATCAAAAATTCTTTCTCTCATTGATGTTTTTGTATCTCCCTCACCCTTTCTCTCTGAAATCAATAAAACTATATGAAGAAATAAAAAATAAAAGCAAAGGGGGAGAATCCAAGATGGCGGCATAGGTAAACACCTACAGTGCTGCCTCACACAACAATTTCAAAACTACAACTAAAAGACAGAACGAACATCATCCAAAACCACAGGAAAGAGGGCTGAGTGGAAGTTCTACAGCTAGAAGGAAAGAGAGGGGCTCACGGAGACTCAGAGGAGCTGCAAAAAGCTGAGGTATGGAGATGCACACAAGGAGAGGGGGGGGGGCCGGAGAACCTGGCTGGCTTTCTCTGGCAGGAGGGAAATGGAGACTCCCAAAGGCATCGAACCCCTTATCCTACGACACTAAACCCCAAATCCAGCCAAAACTCATATGGGGGGAGTTTGGACTGTGAAAAAGGGAGAAATGCACAAAAATTTAGGGGAGTCGCAAAAGATAAGAAGTCTGGTGGTGCGCACAGCACTGCGTGCAGAGGAACGAATGCTGATTGTACCACTGGCTTTCATGAGTGGGTGGGAGACAGACCATCCCAATTGTGCCATTTCTAACTCCAATAAACCCCGGTTTGGGGCGAAACCATGGGGACCAAGACTCATGTGGTCCTGGAGTGCAGGGGAGCCAGAAAGGCAGCAATCTAGAGGCACTGTGAAGGTGCGAGCACAGGGACCGCTCCAGTGATTACCCAGTCATGTGAGACTCAGGGGCCATGGAGGGCGGGGCCGACCAGAAGGCAAGGCGGACCTTTAAGCCCTGAGACTCCACCCATCCAAAGCTCAACCCAGAGGTTTTTGCGGTTTTGCAAGTCTGGTATCATAAGGCTGAACCCTACACAGAAGTTCTCCCAGCATAGTGAAAATGCTGAGACAAGGGAAGGGATCACAAACAAAAGAAATGGAGGAAAACAAACGAGTAGATATAGAGTTCAAAACCATGTTTATAAGGTTTTTCAAGAATCTTCTAGAAAAGATGGATAAAGTTAGCGAGTCCCAAGAGGAGATGAAAAATATCCAACTAGAGATGGAAAAGGACCAACTAGAAATTAAACATACACTGACTGAAATAAAAAATATTATTCAGAGACCTAACAGCAGACTAGAGGAAGGCAAGAATCAAGTAAAAAATTTGAAATATAAAGAATCAGAAAACACTCAACTGGAAAAGCAAGAAGAGAAAAGAATCCAAAAATGTGAAGATAATGTAAGGAGCCTCTGGAACAGCTTCAACTGTACCAACATCAGAATTGTGGGGTTGCCAGAGGAAGAGAGAGAGCAAGATACTGAAAACCTATTTAAAGAAATAATGACTGAAAACTTCCCACATCTGGTAAAAGAAATAGACTTACAAGTCCAGGAAGCACACAGAACCCCATATAAAAGAAATCCAAAGAGGACTACACCAAGACACATCATAATTAAAATACCAAGAGCAAAGATAAAGAGAGACTATTAAAAGCAGCAAGAGAAAACAGTTTATTACCTACAAGGGAGCACCCATACACTGTCAGCTGATTTCTCAACAGAAACGATGCAGGCGAGATGAGAGTGGCAAGAAATATTCAACGTGATGAATAGCAAGAACCTACAACTAAGAATACTCTATCCAGCAAAGCTATCATTCAGAATTGAAGGGCAGATAAAGAGTCTCACAGATAAGAAAAAGCTAAAGGAGTTCATCAACTCCAAACCAGTATTATATGAAATGCTTTAAGAAGAGGAAGAAGAAAAAGGTAAAAGATAAAAAATTATGAACAACAAATACATATCTATCAACAAGTGAATCTAAAAATTAAGTGAATTAATAATTTGATCAACAGAATAAACTAGAGAATATAATAGAATCAGGAGCACAGAAAGGGAGTGGACTGATAATTCTCAGGGGGAAAGAGGTGAGGGGTGTACAGGGAGAGACTGGACAAAAATCATACACCTATGGATGAGGTCAATGGGAGGGAGGTAAGGGTAGAGGGAAGAGTGGGAGCCAGGTGGAGGGGAGCTATGGAGGGGAATAAAGAGAAACAAATGTAATAATCTGAATAATAAGGAGTTAATTTTTTTTTTTTTAAGTTACCTTTCCTCCTCCTGGCCCCATGGCTCAGTCAGTTGGAGCATCATCCCATCCACCAAAAGGCTGTGGATTCAGTTCCTGGTCAATGTGCATACCTAGGTTGTGGGTTTGGACCCCCAGTCAGGGTGCATACAGGAGGCAGCCAATTGATGTTTCTCTGAAACACAAATTTAGGTATCCCTTCCTCTCTCTAAAATCAATGGAAACATATCCTTAGATGGAGATTTTTTACAAAAAGTGAGTCCAGTCAGTGTGGGTCAGTGGTTGAGCATTGACCTATGAACCAGATGTCATGGTTTGATTCCCTGTCAGAGCACATGCCTGGGTTGTGGGGTCCATCCCAAGTAGGGGGCATGTGAGAGACACCAATGATTAAAAAAAAAAAGCAAAGGAAAGCCAGAGTTGAGGATTAAGAAAAGCCATGTCTTTTGTAGCCCCATTTAATCAACCCTAAATTAACATTTATTTCACACTAGAGGCCCGATGCACAAAATTTGTGCATGGCAAGGAGAGGAGGGGGTTCCCCTCAACCCAGCCTGCATCCTCTCCAAATCCAGAACCCCTCAGGGGATCTCTGACTGCCGGTTTAGTCAGATATCCCTGTCACAATCTGGGACCACTGGATCCTAACTGCTCATCTGCCTGATCACCCCTAACTGCTCCCCCCCTGTTGGCCTAGTCACCCTAACTGCCCCCCTGCCAGCTTGGTTACTCCCAACTGTCCCCCTGCTGGCCAGATTGCCCCTAACTGCCCCCACTCCCCTCCAGCCTGGTCGCCCCTTACTGCCCTCCCTGACTGACAGCCTGGTGGCCCCCAACTGCCCCCATGCCAGCCTCGTCACCCTACGCAGCCTGCTCTTCAGTCATTTGGCTGTCTCTCACTAACCCCCTGCCAGCCTGGTCACCCCCTACACAGCCTCCTTGTTCAGTCATTTGGTTGTCCCTCACTAACCCCCCTGTTGTCCTTGTCGCCCCATGCAACCTGCTGTTCATTCATTACTATGACAGCATCCTGGGCAATTTGCATATTCCTCTATTATTAGGATAGATTATAACACTTCTGCAATTGGGATATGTCTTATAATTGATGGTATCGCAATAAAACAGACAGGGTTTTTTTCTTTCTTAATGCTAAATAAAATAGTATTTGTGGCATCTTAAGAGTCCATGAAATACAGTAATTCAGCTTTCTACCAAAAAATATTAACAACATCCAAATAACCCACCAAAGTGCACCCTAATCATTGTACTTATGACACTATCTTGTAATCTGTTCCCACAGCCCTCAGTCTTAACACAATTATCATCTGACACAATAACTGCGTACATTGGCTTGATCTCCTTAATCACCCTTCATACTGTGAGTCTCTAAAAAAGTGTAGACAAAGGAAGTCTATTTCTCTTTTTCTCAGAATCTAACAGTCTCTAATTACACAAGTCGCTCATACTTGCTTCGTACACGTGAATCTCATTTATCCAACTCTGTGTAGTGTAAGCATCTCAAGGACTGCCTGAATGGTTTAAATGTTTTGCCTGTAGTGCTGGTGCCATAGCGCATACTTCTTGATCTGCTGCCTCAAGCTTTTTTTTAAAACTATATTTTATTGATTTTTTTACAGAGAGGAGGGGAGAGGGACAGAGAGTTAGAAGCATCGATGAGAGAGAAACATCAATCAGTTGCCTCCTGCACACTCCCTACTGAAGATGTGCCCACAACCAAGGTACATGCCCTTGGCTAGAATAGAACCTGGGATCCTTCAGTTCGCAGGCCAGCTCTATCCACTGAGCCAAACCAGTTAGGGCCTAAAGGGTGTTTTTTTGTACTATGTAAGGAGATGCAGCCATATTCCTGCCAGGCTGATCTCCTTGAATTTTGGGGAGGGGGTTGTTTGAATTCTGTAGGTTACTCTAACAATTCACCTGAGAGCCTCTTCCTCCACTGCTACTGATTGTCAATAGACCTTTTGTCTGTAGATCAAGATTGCCAAACTTAGAATGAAAGAATTACAGACTACAGGAATCAATGGTCTCTGGCATAGCTGATGCTGTCAGTGTACTTACCAATAAGCTCTGGGGTCTATCTCCCAACTTTTGTTTGCTTTGTTTTGAATGAAGCTGTTTTGTCAATATTTGCAGAAATTCATAATTACCTTGGGACCATAGCCATTGATGGCTGGTGCCTGAATATGGAAGCCCAGATCCTTTGCCTCAAGACTAGAAAAACCTTGAGGTGTAATATATGCTCCAGAGCTCCCCCACAGGATCAGGCCAATGCCATGACTTCACAGAATTACACTCATACTTAGCTCTCATCCCTCTTCCCTAACCGACTTTCCCTACATCCTTTTTAAGGGTGTCAAGGAGGCAGTTAGGATCTGGATTTGATAGCCTGGGTTTTAGCATAAAACTCTGGGTAGGGAGTCTTATGTTTCATTATTTAAACATTTAAAGTGTAATACAGCCTTGTTTTCATCCTGAGTGTGTGTTCTTGATGAACAATAAAAACCATCAACAAAACCAGACCCAGATGGGTTTGTCTGCCCTGTCCCTTAGGACTGTGGTCGGCAAACTGAGGCTTGCAAGCCACATGTGGCTCTTTGGCCCCTTGAGTGTGGCTCTTCCACAAAATACCACAGCCTGAGCGAGTCTACAGTATTTTGAAGAAGTGGCGTTAGAAGAAGTTTAAAGAATTTGTCTCTCAAAAGAAATTTCAGTCATTGTATTGTTGATATTTGGCTCTGACTTATGAGTTTGCCGACCACTGCCTTAGGAAAACACACCTTCCCTGAGTAGGGCGATAGGAATAGGAAACAAAAGGGCAGCAAACTATAAGAACTGACCAAACAGCATTTCACTATCAATTCTATTTTATTCACAAGTGATATTTACCTAATTTTATTTTTTTACAATGTGGGGCTTTTTTACTGAGCATCTCAGTAGCTTTTTGAAACTAAATCCAAGAAAGTTGATTAATTACCTAATGTGCAACAGACAGTCCCTATTTTTGCTAAAATGCAAAAATAGAAATGTGTCTTCTAACAGCCTTCAATTCCCCTCTCATTGCATCTGGAATCTCAAAAAACAAATCTCAGTATTCATTCTAAAGAATGGAAGCTACACAAGATTATACCCTTTGGCAGGCAGTCTCACGAATTTGTTTCTGAATTTCTTTAAAGCTCTTATGTGTGGTCAATGGGAGCATAGCTGGTGAAAATAACATAGGCCTTGAAGTGAGACAACTCAGACTGAATTCTTGTTCTCCTCTTTTAATGGCCTTCAGCAAGCTGTTTAATCTTCCTGACCTTGTTTCATTTCTTCAATAAGACTGTTGTCAAGGAAATAAATGAAATAATATGTATTTGGTGGAGCAACTGTTTGAGAGGGTGATCTGTATCTTGCTCTGGCAGTTATAGGTATTTTTGTCTTTCCATCCAAGGAAAGTAGCCAACTTTGCCTCAGGGAGTATTTAGTAGCTTTAATGTTGCAGTGCCAAAATTAAAAGTTGCCTGACACTAACAACACAACCTTTGGTCTAGTTTTAGAGGTGATTGTCCCAAGTGGCAGGAGACATCAAAGGTTAAGAGAAGCAAAAGTCAACCAGTACCGAAGAGAAAACTATTTGGAGAATATTTCCTCATGTTTCAAGAAATGTATTTATGGGTTTAAAGAATCAGGGACATGTGTTCTACTCCCACACAGTAGTTGACTCAGGGCCTCTGATGATGCTGCAGATTCATCACTGTGCTGCATCTCAAGGGTAAGAAGGGAGCCACTACACTTCAAGGTCCCTAGTCTACATCCCTGGCCCAAGCATTGGTCAGAAGTAGAGCAATCACTTACCCACAAGAACAGTACCACTCGTGGACATGGGCCACACAAGCTCCCATCCTAAGTTTCATACTTTAGAGGGTCTTCTATTTATTAAAAAATCCAGTCCCGCCCTGCTGGTGTGGCTCCATGGTTGAGTGTCAACTTATGAACCAAGAGGTCCCAGTTCTATTCCCGGTTAGGACACTTGCCTAGGGTTGCCCAGGTTGCAGGCTCACGGAGGCATGCAGCAGGCAAATGACCGATGATTCTCTCTCATCATTAATGTTTCTATCTTTCTCTCCCTCCCCTTTCTTCTGTGAAGTCAATAAAAATATTTTTTAAAAAATCCAATCCCTTGGGGTCTGTATGTGAGACCAAATCTGTCCCAGAGATCACAGCCTTGGAGGTTTAGATCCCTCTCCATCTATATGCGACTTTCTGCTTTTCATAGTTTTGTTTATTGGTTGTGGCCACACTTAACATCGTGTCTGCCATCCTAGATGAAATCCCAGAGTTATAAATCCCACTTACTAACAGCACCAGGTGTCTGCACAGCAGATGCACACTTTGATATCTGGGACAGAATGTGGTACTCCTCACTGTCACCCTTCAGAACACTTTACTCAGGAAAGAGTTATAGAAAGAACAAGTCCATCTAAAAGTAACCTCCTTTCTTGGCAGCTGAGAACTGAAGGGTACTGTTTTAAAGCCTTCAGGTCTCCGTGTACCTCTGTGTTCCTCAGCTCTTGCCATCTCTAGAGAATACACCTATTCTCAGAGGACTAACACCATATAGTGTCCACTCTGTTATACTATATCACAATCGTGGCTAGACTTTTATTAGTCTGAGTTTGACCTTCTTCTTTGGGTATTCACCAGCTTAAAGATTTAGCTACTCTGAAACTCTACGATAGCAGGTCCGCAGGCCCATGTCATTTTATTATAACGTTGCTGAGATGCCGTAGGAATTTAACGCCTGTTTATATGAATTAGCCTATGATAAAACTGGTTTCAATATATGTCGTTCTGAAACAGTTCCAAGATCTTTTGCCACTGTTAAGTGAGGACTTTACTACCAAACTCAGTAAACTCCTAATCTGTACACTGGAAGTTCCTTGTAGATAAGAACTGTGCCACTGGGCTCTATGTCCCCAGCACTTAGTACCATATCTGATATTTGATATTGTTCAGTGAAATCTCTCCTGGAGACAGGCTCTGTCAAGAACTGTAATGAGTCTGAGTTTTACTCTACACGCAAGTTAACAAGTTAGCCTATTACAATTTCATGGATGCTGGTAGAAGACATGAAACATCTGTGTCAGAAACAAAAAATAGTTTATTAATCATAGTAACAGTAGTAGGTATCTGCATTTTTTAAAAAAAGATAGTTCCCCAAGACCTACTTTCCATAGGACATTGTGAATAAGGCCAGTTAACTCCTGTACATGAAGAACTCTGACTGAGCTCAGGAAATCTTTTTTTTTCTTTGCAAAATTGTATAGTTTTATTTAATGCAAATAAAACTTAGTCATGAGCTGTCTACTCATTTTCTTCCTTGTGCAGCCTGGTATTAAGATTGGTGACTTATGGGATCTGGGCTGCTCTTTCCACAGTGGCTTTGCATTAGTTGGAGGAAAGGTTATGAAGAATCTCAACACAGTAAAATTTGTTGCACATCAGCAGCACTTCCAGCTTTTTGATGTTGCAGACTAGAAAGTTCTAGATGCCACTAGACAGCACATGCTTCATTTTCTTGTTGCTGCCATGATTAATGTTGAGCATCAGGATCTGGCACGTGAGACTTCTCTGTACCCTATTGTTGATGCCTCTGGATTTCTGTCAATTTGCTTAATTGATTAGTGCCAGATGAACTTCTGGATCTTCTTTTTGACCATCTTGTGCTTCCTGAGGGGTCTGAGAGCAGTCATGTTGCTAGTTTGGAGATAGATGCTACCTCCCCTGAATTTTTTTAATGGCTTCACTGAGGTGTAATGGCAATAAACTGAACATATGCAAAATGTACAATGATAACTTTTTTATTGTTGACAACTATTCTGATGTCCTCCATTCCTCCTTTGTCCCCTCAACCTTTTATAATGCGCAAACAGCAGGCTTTCCCTTTACTCCAGAGGGACACACGATCACTGTTAGGCATCCTTGAAAAGGCAGTCTGGAATAAAGTGCAGTCAGCGCCTCATGTGCAAGAAGACATGCAGAAATGTGAGTGGCCCGTGGAGAAATGTGTCAACAGGCAGCTGCAGTGAGTCAGAGGTGCCCGCAGTCTGAAGTTCACTTGTCCCTCCCACCCCAACCTCAAAAGCCTTTAAGAAAAAGCAGTTTTCTCAGTGTTACACAGCATACGGCTCCTTCTAGCACATACTTGTCTGGTGGTCCAATGCCCCCAACCTGGAAAGCCCTCTCTCTACCTTTCCTTCCAGATCAGATTCAAATTTAAATGCTCCCATAGAGAATTCCCTGACTATCTCAATGCACAGGGACTTCTCTTCCAGCATTACAAAGGGATTCTGATCGATATCAGTCATATTGGCACGTCAACATCTGACATTTGTGTATCATTTTACAAAGTGTTTTTACATAAACTATTTCCTTTGACTATCGATCATAGCAATCTGTGAGACACGCAAAGGAAAATATGAGACAAAGCAAACATTCAGAAACTTTCCCAAGGTCACCTTGTTAATAAATAGGTCATCGGGTGTAGAATTAGCTCCCAGACCACAATGGCTGCATTATGCCACTTCTCATTACTGCTTAAATTCCCATTTTGGACTTATGTCCTGTGGTAACAAGTCAGAGAGAGTTGATTGCTACTTTTTGATCAAACATTAGGGGACAAAAGAGTTGCAGCAGATTCTAGTGGTTAAGAGTTTAGCGTCAGACAAACTGCAATGGAGAGACTTCTTAGGTTCACCAAATTATAGGCTATCTCTTCTTCTGTAACATTCAGCTAAACTACATATCCTAGGTTCCCTTGCATCTATGTGGAACCACGAGAAGGAGTGCTAGCCAATGGAATGTGGGCATAAGCAGGGTCACTACTTTCAGGTCTGGCCATGAAACATCCTATTGAGTCTTCCATGCTCTATTTCCCTCACTCAAATAGAGGATTGATGATGGGGACATCTTGAAGCTACAACATGTTCAAGCTACAGATGGAAGGGGCCTGTGCACGTGTCAGTGCTTAGAGCTGAGCTGCCTGAGAGAGCCACCCATGAGGACCAGCGACACGTCACTTTGCTCCAGCAAGAAACAAATTTTATTGTGTCACATCACTGTGATTTGGGGATTGATTAAATCCCAGCTCTGCATTTTACCAGCCTGGTGTGATCTTCCTTACTCATTTGTAAGGTTAAATAATAATCATCCCCATCTCACAGGATACTGGTGAGAATTAAATGAGGTAACTTGTGCAAAGGATTTTCACGGCGTCTGACACATAGTACAAATGCTAATTTAACCAATAAGCATTAACTATGCATGTTATTATGTCTAACGCATTTTCTGCTGGTTCCAAAGTGAATTTCATATTTCTGTTTTCCAACTTGTATTGGGAGAGAAAATCTCATTCTGATGACCTTTTTTTAAAAATATATTTTATTAATTTTTTTACAGAGAGGAAGAGAGAGAGAGTCAGAAACATCGATGAGAGAGAGACATCAATCAGCCTCCTCCTGCACGCCCCACACTGGAGATGTGCCTGCAACCAAGGTACATGCCCCCGACGGGAATCGAACCTGGGACCGTTCAGGCCGCAGGCCAACGCCCTATCCACTGAGCCAAACTAGTTCCGGCTCTGATGACCTTTTGACAATGAGTATGGCTCAGGGTTAGTCAGGGTTAGAGTCCATCTGCACATAGGCCTACTTTTCTGGGTACCCTACATAAACAGGGGTGAAACAATAGGAAAATTATAAAGCTATTTACAGAAAAAAAATCTCCTGAAACTCTCTGAATATACTGGGATTATGTATTTCTAAGTAAAGATGACATTTCAGAATGCTTAGTCTGAATGTTCACAATGAATTTACCACTTGCATGGTTGGGTCATTTTGAATCAGATACCTAGATCTTTCAAGTGAAAAAATATCTATATTGGAGGCAACAATAATGTGGCAAAGTAGGTTCATCAGTTGCAACAAATGTACCTCTATAATGTACCTCAGGATGTTGATTATGGGGAAAGCTATATAGGTAGCAAGACAGGGTGTATATAGGAACTCTCTGTACTTTGCACTTAATTTTGCTATGAACCTAAAACTGCTCTAAAAAATAAAGTCTATTAAATATTTTGGAGGAGAATCTAAGATGGCAGTATAGGTAAACACCTACACTGCTGTCTCGCACAATAATTTCAAAACTACAACTAAAAGACAGAACGGACATAATCCAGAACTACAGGAAAGATGGCTGAGTGGATATTCTACAACTAGAAGGAAAGAGAGGGGCTCACAGAGACCCAGAGGAGCTGCAAAAAGCTGAGGTATGGAGATGCATGCGTGGAGAGAGTGGGTGCCGGAGTATCTGGCTGGCTTTCTCTGGCGGAAGGGAGACATAGACTCCCAACTGCATTGAACCTCTTATCCTATAGCACTGAATCCCAGGTCCAGCCAAAACACATATGGGGAGAGTTTGGACTGTGAAAAGGAAGAAGTGCACGGAAATTTGGGGGAGTCTCAAAAGGATAGAAGTCTGGTGGCACGCATAGCACTGCACACAGAAGACTGACTGCTGATTGTGCTGCTGGGTTTCACGAGTAGACGCGAAACAGAGCCTCCCAACTGCGCCACTTCTAATTCCACTAAACCCCAGTTTCGGGTAAAACCCTAGGGACCCAGACTCATATGGTCCCAGAGCGCAGGAGAGCTGGAAGCACACAGAACACCATATAAAAGGAATCCAAAGAGGACTACACCAAGACACATCATAATTAAAATACCAAGAGCAAAAGACAAAGAGAGAATATTAAAAGCAGCAAGAGAAAAACAGTTCATTACCTACAAGGGAGCACCCAGACGACTGTCAGCTGATTTCTCAACAGAAATGATGCAGGCCAGATGGGAGTGGCAAGAAATATTCAACGTGATGAACAGCAAGAACCTACAACCAAGAATACTCTATCCAGCAAAGCTATCATTCAGAATTGAAGGGCAGATAAAGAGCTTCACAGATAAGAAAAAGCTAAAGGAGATCATCAACAACAAACCAGTATTATATGAAATGCTGAAAGGTACTCTTTAAGAAGAGGAAGAAGAAAAAGGTAAAAGATAAAAAATTATGAACAACAAATACATATCTATCAACAAGTGAATCTAAAAATTAAATGAATTAAAAATTTGATCAACAGAATAAACTGGTGAATATAATAGAATCAGGAGTACAGAAAGGGAGTGGAGAGATAATTCTCAGGAGGAAAGGTGTGAGGAGGGTGCAGGGAGAGACTGGACAAAAATTATACACCTATGGATGAGGTCAATGGGGGGGAGGTAAGAGTAGAGGGAGGGTTGGGAGCTGGGTGGAGGGGAACTATAGAGGGGAAAAAGGGAAACAAATGTAATAATTTGAATAATAAAGATTTAATTAAAAAAATAAAAAATAAAAAAATTCTGTTCAATACTACTGAATTGCACTTCCTGTTGTAAAACTTGGTCTAATGAGATCATTATGTTATTAAAAAGAGATTAAGATTGTTTTGTCCTTTAATGATGGGCACAGTGTATTCCCAATACATTTTTCCCTCCGATTGGTGACAACATGAACTGGAAGTACCAATGGAGCTACCCCTCTGACTCCTGGGAAGCTGATGCCAGGACAGAAAAGGCCCGTCACAGCTGACTGCATGTTATGACTTGTTAATGTGTCCAGCCCACCCACCCTTGCAGTGGTTCAGGGAATTAAAAAAGGAAGCACAAGGTATGTAGTAAGAACATTTCTCACATGAGTAGATTAGGAAAATAAAGAGCATTCCTTTGAAAAGCTTACTTGACAGCCCAGATTTAAAAACACACTATAAACATAAAGAATATTTTCCACACACCCCCTCATATCAATTACCCTGCTGCCTGCACTATCTTGTCTACTGAACAAGTAAACCCATCAGCTGGATTCAAATTTCAGCTTGATGCCTTGGCCAGGGTACTTAATTTCTCAGCTATTTGCTTTCCTGGAAAACAGGATTAACTGATGGTAAGCACCTAGGAATTGTTTTGTCCTTTTGCTGTTGTTAAAATAATATTAAAAAACAAATTTTGATACAAATTTGAAATAAAGAAAGCACACCACTCTAAAAACTCCTGAAGGATTAACCACAAGTCTGGTAAGAGAAGATTTTTAATACATATAATCCAGTTATTAATTTCTCCAATCTCTTGCTAGACCCTTTACCTTTCTAACATGAAAATTGGGGTGGGAGCCAGGTGGAGGAGAGATATGGGGGGGAAAAAGAGGAGCAATTGTAATAATCTGAACAATAAAGATTAATTTTTTTTTAAAGTGAAAAAGAAAAAAGAAAGGCAGCATGGCATACCCAGGAAAGAGTATGGATTTCAGATTTTGCCAGGCTCACGTTCAAAAGTGGCTCCATCTCTTACAAGCTAAGCAACTCTGAGAAAACTAATCTTTCTCTGCTCTAATTTCCTCACTATAAGGTGAGGAAAATAACTGCATAGAGTGGCTGTGAGATTAAATATCATAAGCTATGTAAATTGCTGAGCGCAGTATTTGGCACATAGCAAAAATACCGGCTGTTATTATTCCCAGGTCACCATCACCCCAGCTAAATTAGATGCATTTTCCTCTGGGTACCCACAGTGTTACAGAAGACCAAAAAAACACCCACAAAACCAAGCCATGCTTAGAGAAAGTGAGCTACATTTTATTAAGGGAAGGGCCAGAGAAAAATGTGCCTTTCAAATTCTGTCCCTCTGACCCCACACACATGGAGGAAACCTTTTCTATTTATACTTTTTCTAGCTCTTTTTTTCTCCCAAATTTGGAATAAGATTTCCGGGCCTTCTGGGAAAGAAGGCCTACGTACTGGGAAGGAGCCATGAGACCATATCTCAAGGCCTGGCCTGGTGTCAGCACTGACAACTCTGGGGCATAGTCCATGGCCTTTCTGGAATGGGAGCAGTCTTATTTTCCTTATTATTTAAGCAAGCATTTACAGAAGCCGAAATAGCAGGGTTAAAATTTCAAACAGCAGTTTTTATATAAGATGGATGCTTCAATAGCACCTCTATTTTAACACTTACTATCTTCCATTACATTTTTTGCACGCATATTTATATTCCCCATTACTCTATGAGTAACTAGAAGTCTGATTTTATTTTTCAGTTCTGGTCCCAGCTCCTAGAACACTGTTTTGCAATAGTAATGGCTCCACAAATGTTTGCTAAGTAAATTCATCTTGATGTGCCCAGCACAGTCAGTTTTCCATAAACTTTTTATTGATTGGATGAATAGAGCAATGAACAAAATTATCTCTTTCCTTTCCCCATAAGGGAAACCATTTTAATCTCCTTCTTACAGATCCCACCTCCTTCCTGCTGCCACTTCTGCTTTCTTCTCTCGTAATGGACTGGCTACCTACTCATCCATATTTGTGTTCTCTTCCTTATCATACCTCTGGAAAACATTTATCAATCTCCTTGCAACTAGGAAGGACTAGTTCTCACCAATCAGAAATAAGCAGAAATGATGTACCTGTCTCTAAACATAACCCATAAAATAGCTGCTTTGAGGTCCTTCCTCACCCTTTGTCCCTTAGATTGAATACAGAGGCACCAGTGAAGGATTCTAGGCCCAAGAAGATGCTGGAACCATCAAATGGAAAATGCTTGAAACTTGAGTCCCTGAATGACCGGGTGGAATATACTTTCACTCACCTCACCCTAACCAATCAGATTGGACTATGATGTTAATAAGAAGTAGTTAATCCCATTAGGATTTGGGGATGTTGATTACATTCAAAACCTTATATTTACCCATCCAGGGCTGGGATAAAAAGCACTTAGGCAGCTTGAAACATGGCAGTCATCTATCACCCAATCTATAAGGGCTTAGAAGGACCAGGTCCTCTTGTTAGTGACCACTGGTTTCTGTGTTGCCCACCCCTTCCTGACATAGATCTAACCTGGGACTCCAGTGCTGCCCACAGGAGAAATAAGGAGCTGCAGTTCCCTAGGCCCATGAGATGCTCTTTCTGGTCATAGGAATTGCTTTCTGAGCTTGAGTTCCAATATTATTTGTAAAGTTCAGACTTGCTTTTGAAGGGTTTAGCTTAGTATCCCAGGAGCTCGTAGCAATGAGACTGCTTTGCTTTTGCTGGATCCTGCACCAGAGCCATCCTCCTCCTCCAAAGGCCATTCCACATTCATTAACCATGGTAACCATGGTAAGCCAGCTTTCTGCCTGTACAGAATCTTGAGTCTTGCCTGCCTGCTTCATAACCTGCCTTCCCCTGTCATGTTGGGAGACCTAGCTCTACCTTAATGCCCCAGTTGACAGATCAGGCATTTGCTTGAATTATTCCCATTTCGCCTGCAGTTCACTGAGGCCTCTTTGCCCTGCTGAGCTGCCAGAGCCTTGACTTTCAGCTGGACCCATGCCCTACCTTCCACCACTTGGGATATCCATCTGGAGTGAGGTGTCCTGACCTTCCACTCCAGTCTAGAGTAAACAGTGGGGCCTCACAAAGAGTTCTGAGACCACACAGTTCAGAAGTTATCAGGGTGTTTTTCCATTGGCATTTAATAATGTAGTGACTGCATTTTATTGTGATACCTGTGTTCTAATTGTAGAGTCTCACAAATATTAAAGATTTTAGGGCCTTGTGTTTTTATGAGATATGGATATGCTGCACTTAGTATATGCTTGCATGCATACATTATTTTATTCTAAATCAAGGCCTGCTGGGCTCTCAGCTTAGCATTTGGTGATTAATATGCAAGGTTACAAAAGTCCCAGCCAGCTGTCCTATTGCTCAGTCACCACATATGCTAGCGTCTAAAGTGTTTTCCTTCTTTAATCTACAGTTCTTCTTACTGTGCCTTGTTTTCATTAGCTGGCCTGTATCTTTCCTGTCCAGCTAAATAGACATAGCCATTTCTAAATAATGACTTCTATTATTGAGCTTAAGGAAGTTAAGAAATAAAATCAAGCCTGCTGCTTGTAGGCACAAGGTGTAAATTGTCCGTCCTCCAGGAAAGCAGCTGCCAGAAGTGATCTGTCCTAGACTCCTGGCTGCAGCAATGTCAATAAAAGCCTCACCCCACAGATGTCCTGGAAACACCTCATGTCCACCCTGGAAGGGCAGAGCAGTGCATTTGCTCTCCAATTTCACTCTCTGCAGTAGGATGTTTGCAGAGTTCTATAAAAATAGCTAACCTGGAGGGTTGATGTGTGTTAGACGCTGTGCTGCACATAGTATGTACTCATTTACTCACTGCAGCATTTCTACAAGGTAGGTACTAGTGCATAAGAATCACTGGGACCTTGTTAAACTGCAGATTAATTGAGCAAGTTGGCATTGGGGTGAGAGTGCATTTTAAAATATATTTTTAATTAATTTCAGAGATGAAGGAAGAGGGAGAGAGAGAGAGAAACATCAATGATGAGAGACAATCATTGATTGGCTGCTTCCCCCACACCCCACACTGGGGATGGAGCTGCGAACTCAGGCACGTGCCCTTGACTGGAATGGAACCTGGGACCCTTTAGTCTACAGGTTGATGCTCTATTCACTGAACCAAACCGGGTAGGGCATGACTCTGCATTTTTTAAAAATATATTTTTATTGATTTTTTTACAGAGAGGGATAGAGCGTTAGAAACCTCAATCAGCTGCTTCCTACACACCTCCTACTGGGGATGTGCCTGCAACCAAGGTTCATCTGGACTCCAACCTGGAACCCTTCAGTATGCAGCCTGGCACTCTATCCATTGAGCCAAATCCGTTAGGGCAAGACTGCATTTTTAATAAGCAACCAAATGATGCCAATGCTGGTCTGCAGACAATACTTTGAGTAGCAAGTGTTTAAAATCACAAGAACACCCACTGTTTTACTCAGTGAGAGTAGATGATTTCAGGACTGATTCAGCAGCACTAAAATGCCCTTCAGGACATAGACTCTTTTCATTTTTCTAATGTGCCATTATCAATAAGCTGACTTTTTGATCTTCGGTTATTTCCTTATGGCCACAAAATGGCCATTGCTGCTCTGATTGTCACGTCCACATGTGGCTAGAAACACAATTCATTCCCTGAGACTGGGCGCATTGCCAGTTCAGAAAATGTTAGCAAAGAAAACATGGGTGGGGATGGACATGGGGAAAGTGGAGGATAAAAATCAATGGATAGGCATTAAATAGTGTCTTCCATAGCTAAAAAGTAGTATAGCCAGGACTCAAACCTACCTGTGTCCAAAGTTATACTACTTTTTATCTGTTGAATTAACTGAGGTGACCTGGAGTCATCTCAGAAGGTAAGCCTAAAATGTGATTATTCTACACATGCTCAAGTCTGATGACTTGTACCATGGCAACCTGAAGAATGAATGCATTATAAAAATAGAAAAGAAAAAGAAAATGAAGCCTGGAGGTGAAGAGCTAAATAAGCACCGTGTGGTTCAAAGAATCTGCTTAGCAGAGAATTGTTCTTCTATGGGCCAGATCATGTTCAGTTGAATTAAACATACACATGAAAAATTCCTTAAAATGATTTATCTTGACTCTATGCTCACGAGGAAAATATCCGATTCTTCATTTGATCTGCCAAGTAATCAGACACCAGGAAGGGTGGAGAGCTTCCCCTAGAGAATCTGTGGAAGTTTATTGTTTCTTTGAGAGTACATAGTTCCCATTAGAAACAAATATTTAAACAGAGACAAGAGCTCAGAGACATACTCATGCCAAATTAAAACCTTTTGTGCAATAAGATTGGAAGGACAAATCACTGTACAAGGAGCAAACTGTTTAAAAGATGCTGGGAAACTGGCTCTCCATCTGGGTGAAAAATTTAAGTAAAACTTCAAAAAGATAATTTACATTAATTATTTTAGTATCTCAGGGAACACATAAGAGGGTGTTCACTAGAACATTGTTTATGGTGCTGGGGAGTTGGAGGTAAACTGGGTGGCTATTGCTGAGAGAGCAAATAGGTTGGATGTAATGGATTTTATGTATCACCCTAGGGGCCTAGTGCACAAATTCATGCACCTTGAAAGGAACTGTGGGCCACGAGGCTGTGGTGAGCACAGGGCAGGTCGCCGCCCATCCTCCGTGCCCCCCACCTGGCCTGTCCTGCTGGGGCCCAGAGCCCCCGGTCTGCCAGCAGCCCACTCCCACTGCCACCACTCTCACATGCTGACATTGCCAACCCCGCTCGCACCCACTGAAGGTGTGGAGCGATTAGGGCCAGCACCTGCAGCGGGTGCAAGTGGTGGCTCTGGTGCTGGCAGCAGGTGCAAGTGGCAGCTGATGCCCCAATTGCCCCTTAGGAGTAGGGGAAGGTGGAGAAGCCCTGAGGGGCAATCAGAGCCACAGCTGCCTCTCACACCCTCTGACAGTGCCAAGCAATCAGGGCCAGTGTCCGGCACCAGTAGCAGGTGCAAGCAGTGGCTCCTGCGCCAGCAATGGGTGTGAGTGCCAGGCAGGACCATGGCATGTGGGAGCAAAGAATTTTCAGTAACCACCAGAAGCTCGCCCCAGTGACAACCAGACTGGCACCCTACTTTGGTCTGGTGCCCCTGCTCACCTACTCTACCATCCTCCTGTGGCTGATGCCAGCCACGTTCCACGCATGCCCCCAGTGGTCAGCGCATATCATAACAACGGGGTGTTCAGTTGTTGGGCCATTCTGTCTATTTGCATATTAGCCTTTATATAGGAACATATTATATAGGATAATGAGAATAGATCTTCCAAACATAGTACTTGTGACAAAAGATATAGAATGCAATAATAATCATGTAAGCTAAAAATATAAACCCACAAAATAATATACCATTTTCATAATGCATTCAAATAACAAGATGCACATTAAATATGTTAAATTATCTATGGAGATATGAAATAGGAATAAAATATGATGAGCAAAAGGGATGAATGGGTGGATGGATGGAGGGACCTTGGTAGGACCAATAATGGTAACATGCCAGTAACTGAAGAATGTCATTAACACAACTTTCTGCACCTAAGATCCAAATAAATAAGCATACAGACAAGCATTCTACAAATATGTTTATCTATCTATCTATATACAGTGGTACCTCGAGATATGAGTTTAATTCGTACTGTAACCTTGAGGTGTGAGAAATTATGAGATGCTCGAGTCGTGGTAAACTGGTGGGTGGTGTGCAGCCGGCCGATCCGTGCAATTACTCCTATCTCAAATGCTGCTCGTATTTCAAAGCAAAAATCGCTCGCTCGACAGCTCGTATCTAAAAAAATCTCGTATGTTAGGGCACTCGTATCTCGAGGTACCACTGTACTACATAGATGTAATTTTTTAAAATAAATATTTGTTCACTTTAATACAGGTGTTCTTCTCTTTTCCCCCCATAGCTCCCCTCCACCTAATTCCTCACCCACCCCAATCCCATACCCTTACTCCTGCCACTGTCCTCATCCATAGGTGTAAGATTTTTGTCCAATCTCCTCTCCCACCTCTCACACCCTTTTCCACCTGAGAATTGTCAGTCCATTCCCTTTTTATGGCTCTGATTCTATTATATTCACCAGTTTATTCTGTTCATCAGACTTTTTATTCACTTGATTTTTCAATTCACTTGTTGATAGGTATGTATTTGTTATCACTTTGTTGTTCATAATTTATATCTTTATATTTTCTTCTTCTTCCTCTTCTTAAAGAATACCCTTCAGCATTTCATATAATCCTGGTTTGGGGGTGATGAAATCCTTTAGCTTTTTCTTGTCTTTGAAGCTCTTTATCTGACCTTCAGTTCTGAATGATAACTTTGTTGGGTAGAATAATCTTGGTTGTAGGTTTTTGCTATTCATCACTTTGAATATTTCTTGCCACTCCTTTCTGGCCTGCATAGTTTCTGTTGAGAAATCAACTGACAATTATACGGGTGCTCTCTTGTAGGTAATGAACTGTTTTTCTCTTGCTTCTTTCAAGATTCTCTCTTTGTCTTTTGCCCTTGGCATTTTAATTATGATGTGTCTTGGTGTGGTTCTCTTTGGATTCCTTTTGTTTGGGGTTCTCTGCACTTCCTGGACTTATAAGTCCATTTCTTTCACCAGGTAGGGAAAGATTTCAGTCATTATTTCTTCAAATAGGTTTTTCAGTATCTTGCTCTCTCTCTTCTGGAACCCCATAATTCTGATGTTGGTACAGTTGAAGTTGTCCCAGAGGCTCCTTACACTATCTTCACATTTTGGGGTTCTTTTTTATTTTTGTTTTTCTGGTTGGGTGTTTTTTTGCTTCCTCATATTTCAAATATTTGGTTTGATTCTTGGGGTCCTGTAGTCTGCTGTTGGATCTCTGTATATTATTCTTTATTTCAGACAGTGTTTGCTTAATTTCTGGCTGTTTTTTTTTTTCCATTTTTTGGTATTCTCATTAAGATCCTTGAAGGTTTCAAACTCACTAAGTTTCTCAGAAGTCTCACTAAGTTCCCAGTGGTTTGTAGAAGATTTTTGAATAACCTTATGAATGTGGTTTTAAACTCAATGTTCAGTAGTTTGCTTTCCTCCATTTCTTTCCTTCGTGACATGTTTCTTTGTCTCTATATTTTGGCTGCTTCCCTGTGTTGATGGAGTGGCTTTGTGTGCTAGTTGTCCTTTATGGTCCAGTAGTTCCACCTTCCCAATCACCTAAGGTAGACACTCTTGGTGCACCCTTTTGTGGGCTGGGTACACAGTCTTGTTGTAGTTAAGCCTTGATTGTTATTGGTACACTGGGAAGAATTGACCTCTAGGCCTATAATGGAAGAACTGCTGTGCTGGAGACACCCCTATGGGGCAGGACCTGCTTCAGTGGGGCTTTGGTGCTCACCAAGTCTGCCTCTAGAGTGTGTCACTTATGGATGTGAGGAGTTGAAATCTGGTGTCTTCTCACACTGACCTCTAGGTACACTGGTTCCTGGATCTCCAAGGAGGTGCAAGTCAGTTACTGTCTGAGGCCGCCCAGCAGGAGCTACAGAGAGACCTGCAGATTTCTCCTCTTTGCTTGGAGTTTGGAAGTTTTGGAGTTGTCTGAGCCAGTTGCGATTTGTTATGTTAAGCTGCGATAGGGCAGGCCATTCATATGCAAAAGCCACTACACACAGCTCGGTGAGTTTATAAATTGGGAGGGGCAGGGTCTCAGGGAATCTCTAGGGTGTGGCAAACAGCAATGGATGCCAGTCAGCTCTCTCTGCATCTCTGTGTTTCCACGTTCTGTTCCATATCCCACGTCCCACGCCCCAGTGCAATAAACAATGATTCCTGTGTGCACCTCTGCGAGAAAGCCACCCTCTCTTTTTGACCTGATGGCAGACAGTCCAGTTTCTCCCTGTATGAGTCTGGGTCCCCAGAATCTCACCTGGAAACTGGAGTTCAGAGCAGTCAGGAACTTGTAATCCCTCCCAATTGAAAAAAAACAACACATGCCCAATTCACATGCGTCTCCATACCTCTGCCTTTCTGAGCCTCTGCACATCCTACCAGGTCTCAATGCACCTTTTTCTTTCCTTCTAGTTGTAGAACTTCCACTCTGCCAGCTTTCCCGTGGTTCTGGGGGATAGTTGTTTTGTCTTTTAGTTGTAGTTTTGGTGTGGTTGTGAGAAGCAGCACGTACAGATGTATAACTTATGCCACCATCTTGGTTCTCCTGGTATAATTTTTTTTGTTAAAAATGAATACATGAAGATTCTTATTTGTACATTAGTTTTCTTATGATTTCCAGTCGATGTCCTAACAAAAGTGAGTCTCAGAGTCTGCTAAGCTGAGTCAGAGCCCAGGCCTGAAGATTCACCAAACCCAGCTCCCCTGAATAACCCACCATCCTAGTCCACAACCAGTGTGTCTCTAACTACAATCATAATCTGGGAAATTTTAATTACAGTTGAATAGCATCTTTCTGTCTAGTTAGAATGCATCCTTCCTTTTCTTCAGACAGAAAGTTGTACATGTTTATTTTTATTTCTATTCAGTTATTATTTCTTTGTCTAATTAAGTTCTTCAGTTAATGGAAAGAGTTAAACTATTAATATCTTCTCACAGTTACTAATAGTTTTCATATCATCACTGCTAATACTACTATAATTTTCTTGGCCAATATAGTTTTTTTGGTATGAAGATAGATATCCTTTTTTTATGTTTTAGGAATAATTCCTGATATTTCAGGGATAACATTAATGTAAAGACACTATAAATAGAAAACTAGCTCATTGAATTGTAAACTGGCCTGAAATGGAAAGGGAGGTGTGTGGAATGTATTGTACCCTTAAGTGAAAGAGAATATTTGCACAGGAGGCCAAATGTTGTTTTCAATTAACCTTGATGCTAGAATTTAACCCTTTGCTCCAAAGAACATTAATTTGTAACCAATTGAAATCAAAGGTTACTGGGGGGAAGAGGAATTATGAAAATTTTTAAGCCACACTTGAATTTATAAATTCCATAATGTGCTAAGTAACATGTCAAGACAAATTCTTTTTAGCTGGGCTATTTATAATGGTAAGCTGTGAGGTATATAACCAATATATTAAGGAAAACAGCTGCACAAGTGAAGAGAACTGTTAAAATACCTCCTTGATATAAAAATCCAAATGAATATGTATATACTTTCATAATAACCAATAAGAGATGTAGAACATCTAATAATGTAAATACCTGCATGCTGTACTTTTCATAGCTCCAGTCCAACTCTAAAGTCACATTACGACTTTGTGGTTTTATGCTTTCTACTTCTTAAAATACCATTTATATGCGTGCAGGTGTAGCTCACTGTCACATGAATGACTGGTGTTCCAGTTTGCCTTGAGGCTAGTCTGTCTGGGAATGAGCTGTGCAGATGCCAGATTCTCCAGGCTCATATTTCAGATAAGATATAGAACCCAGAGGCAAGACCATAACAAGTTCCAATTGTATGCCCTCTGGACAAAAATCTGTGAACAAAGTCACTGCAGTTCTAGAAATAAGAAGTGGACTCAATCCAGTCAAGATGCCAATATAAGAAATTTTTCACTAAAAGAGTTCACAGAGGAAACACACTTTATCCTAAACACACAAAAAGGGAAATATTTGGAATCAGGGTCACTCATTTGCTAAGGAGTAGCTGGTAAAGGAGTGCTCCTTTGGAATTTTATTCAAGGACCGAGATTTACATTACATACATTACATCATTTCATCAAATGCTGAAAAAATATAATACTCCACACACTGTTACTTGTCTCCTAGTGCTTTCCAATTTGAGGATGAAATTTGAAAAAGGAGGGAAAAGCATAGAAATTACTGTGGGAAGCCATCTCTAAGAAGTAATTTTGAGAAGATTCTGCCTTGTGCCTGTTCTCCAGACTTTAGGTAGGAAAGGGACTATACTTAAGGTGATTATTTAATTTATCATCCAGATATTATGAGAGTGAAAGGGAACACTTAATAAATATGCAAGTGTGATAGGTGAAAAGCTGTACTGTCTCGGGCAAATTGGAGAATATTTAATTATTTCAGAGGGACTAGAGAGACGCTTACCTGATATCTGAAATGACTCAATTAGAGCTTTTTTCTTCTGTCTTAAACCAACAAGGGGATTGGCTTAGATATTTTGGGGAGAAGTAATTTATATTTTAACATGAATAAACTTTTCAGATTCTTGCCACAGGGCAAATTTGGAGGGAGAGGAAAATCCAATCTTGTAGAATTCCAAACTGTGTTTGACTGAGGGAAGAGGGGGAGGAAACATTGCATAAGGGATGGTGGAGTGGTCTGAGAATGACTCTGGCCACAAGACCCAGCCTCGACTCAGAGAATATCACAAGGAGCCACAGGTGCTAGCCAGGCCTCATTGCTAACTTATGTCCATGCTTCCCAAAGATTTCTAATACAGTATAAAGAATGAGCTCCCAGTTGCTCATGAACCATCCTGCTCAATTAAGCCAGCTTAGCAGCTCACAGGATAACTGCCATTTTTTTATGAAGTTTAGAGACTGCTTTCCCTTCACCACACAGAACCATTTAGAGATAAGTTCCAGAGAAACCAAGATGATGGCATAGGTGAACACCTAAGCTGCTGCCTCACACAGCAATTTCAAAATTACAACTAAAAGAAAGAATGGACACCATCCAGAACCACAGGAAAGCTGGCTGAGTGAAAATTCTACAACTATAAGTAAAGAGAGGGACTCATGTAGACTCAGAGGAACTGTAAAAAGCTGAGGTACAGAGACACACTCATGGAGAGCACGGGCAGAGGAGGGTCTGGCTGGCTTCCTCTAGCAGGAGGGAGATGGAAAATCCCAACTGCATTGAACCCCACTTCTGCCTGCACTGAACCCCGTTTCCAAGCGGGACTCATATGGGGGAGTCTGGATAGTTGTGAAAAGTAAGGAGTGCACAGAAACTTAAGGGAGCTGCAAAACACAGAGGTCTGGGAAAGACAAAAGTGGGCACAGAGAGAACTGACTGCTGATTGTGCTGCTGGCTTTCTCTAGCGGGAAGAAAACAGAACTTCACAACAGCACTGAAATCCAGGTCCACCTGCATTGAACCCCAGTTTTGGGTGAGACCCTGGGGACCCAGACTCATAGGGGTCCCTAGAGCTCACGAAACTCAGGGGAACCAGAAAGGCAGAGGTCTGGAGACAAGCGCACATGCACAGACACAGCTGATCCTCACAACCAATTGGCATGGAGGTCAATTCCCGCCAGTGATACCAACAACAATCAAGAATTAACTACAACAAGACTGTACACACAGTTCACAAAGGGGTGCACCAAGGGTGTCCATCTCAGGCAACTGGGGAGGCAGAGCTACTGGGCCACATAGGACACCTAGCACACAAAGCCACTCTATCAACTCAGGGAAGCAGTGAAATATATGGAAACAAAAGAACAGATCACAAACTAAAGAAATTGAGGAAAACAAACAACTGGATATAGAGTTCAAAACCACAGTTATAAGGTTTTTTTAAAGAATTTCCTAGAAAAAAATGGATAAATTTAGCAAGAACCAAGAGCAGATGAAAAAGGACCAACTAGAAATTAAACATACACTCACTGAAATAAAAAATATTATACAAAAACCTAACAGCAGACCAGAGGAATTCAAGAATCAAGTCAAAAACTTGAAATACAAAGAAGCAGAAAACACTCCACTGGAAAATAAAAAAAAAATAAAAAAAAAATGTAAAGACAGTGTAAGGAGCCTCTAGGACAACTTCAAGCGTACTAACATCAGAATTGTGGGGGTGCCAGAAGAAGAGAGAGAGCAAGATACTGAAAACTTATTTGAAGAAATAATGACTGAAAACTTCCCCCACCTGGTGAAAGAAATAGACCTACAAGTCCAAGAAGTGCACAGAACCCCAAACAATAGGAATCTGAAGAGGACCACACCAAGACACATCATAATTAAAATACCAAGAGCAAAAGACAAAGAGAGAATATTAAAAACAGCAAGAGAAAAACAGTTAATTACCTATAAGAGAGCACCCATAAGATTGTCAGCTGACTTCTCAACAGAAACTATGCAGGCCAGACGGGAGTGGCAAGAAATATTCAAAGTGATGAAAGCAACAACCCTCAACCAAGATTACTCTACCCAGCAAGGCCATCATTCAGAATTGAAGGGCAGATAAAGAGCTTCACAAATAAGAAAAAACTAAAGGACTTCATCAACACCAAACCAGTATTATATGAAATGCTGAAAGGTATTCTTTAAGAACAGAAAGAAGAAAAACAGTAAAGATAAAAATTAGGAACAACAAATACATATCTATCAACAAGAGAATCTAAAAATCAAGTGAATTGAAAATCTAATGATCAGAATAAACTGGTATATATAATAGAATTAGGGGCATAGAACGGGAGTGGACTGATAATTCTCAAGGTGAAAGAGGTGAGGGGGTGCAGGCAGAGACTGGACAAAAATCATACACCTATGGATGAGGACAGTGTGGGGAGGAGGTAAGGGCAGAGAGTGGGGGTGGGAGCCAGGTGGAGGAGAGCTATGGGTGAAGGGAAAGAGAAACAATTTTAATAATCTGGACAAAAAAATTTTTATTAAAATATAAAAAAATAAAGAAAGAGAGGAAGGAAGAAAGAAAGAAAAAAGAAGAAAAAAAAAGAAAACTTCCTGGTCCGGCGACCAAGTTTTGAAGGCCCCACACAGAGTGGTAGCACTGGGGAAGTATGGGGTATAAACCTGGTATTAACCCTACAAAGAAAAGATTAAGGGATTGTTTTGCATTTCTTGACTCTGGGCAATTTATATCTCAG
>PVJN01029633.1:0-26240 GCA_004026805.1 Lasiurus borealis
GAAAGATCACTGTATGGGAGAACATATTTGCAAATGTTATCACTGATAAAGGTTTAATCTCCAAAATCTACAGCCAACTTATACAACTTAATAAAAGGAAGATGAACGATCCAATAAAAAAATGGGCAACGGACCTAAATAGAACCTTTTCGAAAGATGACAGAAGGAAGGCCAAGAGACACATGAAAACATGTTCAATGTCATTAATCATCCGAGAGATGCAAATCAAAACGACAATGTGATACCATCTTACACCTGTCAGAATGGCAATCATCAACAAATGAACAAACGACAAGCGTTGGCGAGGATGCAGAGAAAGAGGAACCCTCGTGCACTGTTGGTGGGAATGTAGACTGGTGCAGCCACTGTGGAGAACAGTATGGAGTTTCCTCAAAAAACTAAAAATGGATCTCCCATTTGACCCTGTATTCCCACTCTTAGGAATTTATCCTAAGAAATCACAAACACCAATCAGAAAGGATTCATGCACCCCTATGTTCATAGCAGCACAATTTACAATAGCTACAATTTGGAAACAGCCCAGGTGCCCGTCAGCAGATGAGTGGATCAGAAAACTGTGGTACATCTACACAATGGAATTCTATGCTGCCATTAAAAAGAAGGAACTCTTACCATTTGCAGCAACCTGGATGGAACTGGAGAGCCTTATGCTTAGTGAAATAAGCCAGTCAATGAAGGAGAAGCACCACATGATCTCATTCATTTGTGGATAACAAGGAACATTGTAAACTGATGAACAAAAGGATAGATACAGAGGCTGTAAGGCATCAAACAGACTGTGAAATTATAGCAGGAAGATTAAGGAGAGGTGGGGTAGATAAGAGATCAATCAAAAAACTTGTATGCATGCATATAAACATAACCAATGAACACAGACACTGGGGGTTTGGGGTATACCTGGGAGGGAGGGGGGGCAATGGGGCGATATGTATAAAAAATTAATAAAAAAATAAATATTACTAAACTTAAAAAATAACAATAAAAAATAAAAAAAGACGTCATTTCAAAAAATAAAAAATAAAAATAAAAGAGTACCTTTCAGCATTTCATATAATACTGGTTTGGAGTTGATGAACTCCTTTAGCTTTTTCTTCTCTGTGAAGCTCTTTATCTGTCCTTCAATTCTGAATGATAGCTTGCTGGATAGATTATTCTTGGTTGTAGGTTCTTGCTATTCATCACATTGAATATTTCTTGCCACTCCCATCTGGCCTGCATCGTTTCTGTTGAGAAATCAGCTTATAGTCATATGAGTGCTCCCTTGTAGGTAATGAACTGTTTTTCTCTTGCTACTTTTAATATTCTCTCTTTGTCTTTTGCTCTTGATATTTTAATTATCATGTGTCTTGGTGTAGTCCTCTTTGGATTCCTTTTATATGGGGTTCTGAGTGCTTCCTGGGCTTGTAAGTCTATTTCTTTTACCAGATGTGGGAAGTTTTCAGTCATTATTTCTTTAAATAGGTGTTTAGTATCTTGCTCTCTCTCTTTCTCTGGCACCCCCACAATTCTGATGTTGGTACGCTTGAAGCTGTCCCAGAGGCTCCTTACATTATCTTCACATTTTTGGATTATTTCCTCTTCTTGCTTTTCCAGTTGAGTATTTTCTGCTTCTTTATATTTCAAATTTTTGACTTGATTCTTGCCTTTCTCTAGTCTGCTGGTAGGACTCTGTATAATATTTTTTATGTCAGTCAGTGTATGTTTAATTTCTAGTTGGTTCTTTTTCATCTCCTCTTGAGTCTCGCTAACTTTATCCAACTTTTCTAGGATATTCTTGATGAACCTTATAAGCATGGTTTTGAACTCTATATCCATTCGTTTGTTTTTTCCCCATTTCTTTTGTTTGTGATCCCTTCCTTGTCTAGGCATTTTCACTATGCTGGGAGAACTTCTGTGTTGGATTCAGCCTTATGATACCAGACTTGCAAAATCGCAAAAGCCTCTCTGTTGAGCTTGGGATGGGTGGAGTCTCAGGGCTTAAGGGACCGCCTTGCCTTCCAGTTGGCCCCTAAGTCTCATGTGACTGGGTAATCGCTGGAGCGGTCCTTGTGCGCGAGCACAGGCAGTGCCTCTAGACTGCTACCTTTCTGGCCCCCCTTTTGCTCCGGGACCACACGAGTCTGGATCCCCAGAGTTTCACCCAAAATTGGGGCTTAGTGGAGTCAGAAGTGGCTCAGTTGGGAGGGTCTGTCTCCCGTCTACTCACAAAAGCCAGTGGCACAATCAGCAGTCTGTCCTTTGCATCCAATGCCGTGCACGCCACCAGACCTCTGATCTTTTGGAACTCCCCTAAATTTCCGTGCACCTCTCCCTTTTCACAGTCCAAACTCCCCCCGTATGAGTTTCGGCTGGATCTGGGGTTTAGTGTCATAGGATAAGGGGTTCGATGTCTTTGAGAGTCTCCATTTCTCTCCTGCCAGAGATAGCCAGCCAGGTTCTCTGGCATCAGCAATCTCCACACGCGCGTCTCAGTACCTCAGCTTTTTGCAGCTCCTCTGGGTCTCTATGAGCCCCTCTCTTTCCCTCTAGTTGTAGAATTTCCACTCAGCCAGCTTTCCTATGGTTCTGGATGATGTCCATTCTGTCTTTATTTGTAGTTTTGAAATTGATGTGCAAGGCAGCAGTGTAGGTGTTTACCTATGCCGCCATCTTGGATTCTCTGCATTTTTCACAGAACTAGAACAAATAATTCCAAGCTTTATCTGGAACCACAAAGGACCACAAATAGTCACAGCAATCTTGAGAAAGAAAAACGAAGTTGGAAGTATAATGCTACTTAATATCAAACTATACTGCAAGGCTATAATAATTAAAACAGTATGACACTGGCATAAAAACAGACACACAGATCAATGAGAAACCCCCCAAATAATCCACAAAGTAGGCAAGGATATACAGTGGGTAAAAATAGTCTATTTAATAAGTGGTATAGATAATAGAAAACCACTGAAATCTTCTCTGTTTTTCTTAAGTTCCTAAAATGTATAACGTTGATTGGTTTTGTAAGATAGAATTTCCTTTTCTTATTTTCCTGATTATATGTTCTAACATAATGTGTGCTTTGTATATTAATTTTATAGCTTGCTACCTTCCTAAATTATTTGATTGAGTTGGTTTTAACATTGTTTCTCTAGGGTTTCTTGCTATATTATATTATCTGCAAATACATATTTATTTTATAAATCTCTGCTATAATTAAAAAAAATAAATGGTGCTTGAAAAATTGGACAGATAAATACAAAAATAATGAAACTAGACCATCTTTTTATACCATATACAAGAATAAACTCAAAACCAACTGAAGGCCTAGGTTTAAGACCTGAGACCATAAAACTCCTAAAAGAAAATAGGCAGAAAGTTCTCTGACAAAGCTCTTAGTGATTTTTTTTTCTGATATATCTCCTCTGGCAAGGGAAACAAAAGAAAGAATACACAAACTACATTGAACTGAAAAGTTTTTGCACAGCAAAGGAAACCATCAATAAAATGAAAATATAAGCTACCCATTGGGAGAAGATATTTTCCAATGATACATTCCAAAATGGGTTAATATCCAAAATTTATAAAGAACTCATACAACTTAACACCAAAAAGAGCCAACTACAAACAACCCAATTTAAAAAAAAAAAAATGGGCGAAGGACCTACGCAGGCATTTCTCCAAAGGGGACATGAAAAGATGCTCAATGTCCTTAATCATCAGATTCTAGTGCTTGGTCAGCTATATTTTCTCCTAGTCTGTACCTTGTCTTTGCATCTTTTAACAGGGTCTTGCATTGAACAAAAGTTTTTAGTTCTAATGAAATCAAATTTATCAATTTTCATTTTATGGCATATGATTTTGGTTTACAATCTAAGAACTTTCTGCCTAACTTTAGATCCTGAGGATTTTCTCTTCTATATTTTCTAAAAGTTTTCTAGCTTTATGTATTACTAGAAGCTGGTGCACGAAATTCATGTACAGGTAGGATCCCTAGGCCTGGCTGACAATCAGGGTCAATTGGGGATTTCCTCCGCGCCCCCTCCCCCCCACCCCGCCACCTCATTGCCAATTTTCAGTCGGGGCTTTCCTTGATTCCACGCCATCCCCTGGTGGACAGCGCACATCATACCAAGCGGTGGAACGACCAGTTGATTTTAGTCTGTTATTAAATAGGATAATTAAGCCTATCATTCATTTCGAGTTAATTTTTATATAATGAATAAGATTTGGATTGAGTTTTGAGGTATTTTTTATTTTTATTAATCCTCACTAGAGGGTATTTTCTCCATTGATTTTTAGAGAGATGAAAAATGAGGGAGAGAGAAAGTGAGAGAGAGAGGAACATCAATATGAGATAGATACTTCGATTGGTTTCTCCCTTGTAGACAACTGGTGTGGGGATCAAAATTGCAATCCAGGTATCTGCCCTTGAGTGGGAATCGAAACCTCAACCCTTGGGTGCATGGGTCAATGCTCCACCCACTGAGAAAACTGGCAGGGGCTGGGAGAGGGGAGTTGTTTTATTTTGTTTTGGCCTACGGATGCCAATTGCTCCATGTTCCAGCACCATTTGTTGAAAGGCTCTTCTTTTTCCTTTGAATTGCTTCTACACTTTTTGTTGAAACTCACTTGGGCTATTTGTAGGGCTCTATTAATGAGCTAAGCTTTACTGAGAAGGAATTCACACACCATAGAATTCACTCATTAGAATGTACCATTCAATGGTTTTTAGTATATTCCTGGAGTTGTTTAACCATCACTACAATCAATTTTAAAACATTTCATGACCCCAAATGTAAACCAAAAGGGGAACTTGTTCCAAGGCCCATGGCATATTAAAAATTGTATGTGGGTGCCCCCAAGAGGAGAGAGGCCTCCCCTGACAATTCTGTGATGTGTCAGAAGTCTGGTCATGGGCCTGGAGTGGTCATTTCCTTCAGAAGTCCCAGAGCACGTTGAGAAGCTCCCCACAGTCACAGCTGCCTTCCACATGCCTCACCTGCCCCCGGCATTGGGCCTGGTCCCCAATCTCCAAAGATAGGTGAGATTTCCACCTAGAAGATGGAACCCATGCTGCCAAGCTTCTGCATATGTCTCCAACCCAGATGGACCTTCACACTCCGCCCCAGACCAGTTGGGGCAGGCGGGGAGCCTGCACCTTTGGGCTTCTGTTTGGAGCAGCCGGATCTAGAAGCAAGGTCAGCCCCCAACCTCTGCAGCTTCCTGGCCTGCAACAACGGGGTAGCGCACCTCCCAGAGCAAGCCAGCAGGGGATCACAGCCAGGTTAGTGCAATGAGGGTAGCAGCACGCAGGTGTGGCTCTCACTCCAGGCTAGGCACCTCCAGCCCCTTTGGCCTTCCTAGAGTTCAGAGGGAGCCAAGACGCCTCAGCACCACCCAGGAGGAGTTTTCTGCCTCTCTGGCTGTGACTCCGCAAAACTGGCATCCTGCTGGTAAGCCAATGGTATCCCCAGTGCGAGCGGCCTCTGGGGTGCCAGCCCATAGCGGTGGATGACATCGGAGCTTGTAGGGCTGGGTAAGGATGGACTATCCAGGCGGTGGCCCTGGACCATGAGTAAGATTTTTCAGGCAGGGCTAGCACAGGAGCAGCTGGGGCATCGATCTTGCCTGTTGAAGGAATGCAGGGTCATTTCCTGGAACAGGTTTTGGGGAAGGTACAGAGGGAGGGGAGGCTGCAAAGGCAGGTTGGGACCAGACCCCTTCCCTGGATGTATAGAGGGCCAGACACAGGGACCATCTGCACTAACCCAGCTTTGGGGATTTGCTTTCTTTGGAGCGGGCCCTGCCTCCCTACCCCCCAGAGCCACCCCTCTCTAGCCCGCTATGGCTGGAACCCAAAGTATGACCTAGAAAAGGCCCCTCTGGCATTCTACTGCCTTTCTTCTCCTCTCTGCTTCACCTCCACCCAGAGCCCTTGCTGGAATGTTCCTTTAAGGAGGCTCCAAGCTTGAGGGCACTACCTATTTGCAGGTGGGGAGCTGGCAAGGAGGTCCTGTGAACTCTGAGAAAGAAGACACCTACTAAGAAGGGCTTCTGGTGGCTAATTGGACTCCAATTTTAAAAATCAACCTAGCAGCCGGCCGCAAGTCTCAGTGGTTGAGCGTAGACCTAGGAACCAGGAAGTCATGGTTTCATTCCAGGTCGAGGCACATGCCTGGGTTGTGGGCTCAATTCTCAGTGTGGGGAGTGCAGGAAGCAGCCAATCAATGATTCTCATCATTCATGTTTCTATCTCTCTCTCCCTCTCCCTTCCTCTCTGAAATCAATAAAAATATATATTAAAAAAATAAAAATAAAAAAGACAGCCTTGCAGTCATTTCTACAAAGGGACCTCTCACAAACTGCACTTCACATAGAACCTGTACTGATCTCCCTGCCTCTGCACTGATCTGCCTCCTACCCTGTTCCAGCCATCAAAGACAGCCATTATGAAGGAGTTCCTGGCCCTGGCTGGTTTGGCTCAGTGGATAGAACGTCAGCCTGCAGACTAAAGGTCCCAGGTTTGATTCTGGGCAAGGGCACATGCCTGGGTTGTGGGCTTGATCCCCAGTAGGGGGTGTGCAGGAGGCAGCTGATCAATGGTTCTCTCTCATCATTGATGTTTCTATTTCTCTCTCCCTATCTCTTCCTCTCTGAAATCAATAAAAAATATTTAAAAAAATAAAAATATAGGAGTTTCTGGAATCCTATTTCAATCAATTGGACTGAGGCTTTCCCCATCCAATCAGAGCTGCACAGCTCTGACTCAGCAGAGCAACTCCATTCTGACCAATAAGGACAGTGCCTTTTGGCCAATCACACTGTGAAGTCCTTTTTTTGCATGAGGATGGGCCAATTAGGAACCAAAGACTGGAACTTCTATCTATATAAGCCAGCTCCCATGTGGCTCTGAGAGTGCACTTTCCCTTTACACCTGTGGTTCTCAACCTTCCTAATGCCGCGACCCTTTCATACAGTTCCTCATGTTGTGGTGACCCCCAACCATAAAATTATTTTCATTGCTACTTCATAACTGTAATTTTGCTACTGTTATGAATCATAATGTAAATATCTGTGTTTTCCGATGGTCTTAGGTGACCCACAAGTTGAAAACCGCTGCTGTAGAGTCTAAGATGATCGGAAAACACAGATATTTACATTATGATTCTTAACAGTAGCAAAATTACAGTTATGAAGTAGCAATGAAAATAATTTTATGGTTGGGGGTCACCACAACATGAGGAACTGTATGAAAGGGTTGCGGCATTAGGAAGGTTGAGAACCACTGCTCTAGACTGAAGACTCCCTGGCTGAACTGAGACACCAAACATGTGTTGCTGGAGATAGAGGAGCAGACCAGTATAGGTTGGAGCAGACTGGCACCAAACAGAGCATACTGAAGCACACCTGAGCACAGCAGCACAACAGCACAGCACAAAGAACACCAGCAAGAAGCAGAGCAAGGCAGACCATCGAAGAGCAGAGTAGAGTGGAGTGGAACAGAGCAGAACTGTCTAGTTAGAGAGGGGCATAGCTCTCTCAGCTGTGCTGTATCACAGTTAAGCTGTTTTGCACTAATTAAACTTTCCCTCTTCACTGTATGGCAAATTAGAAATTCCTGTTCACGTTGAATTGGCACCAAGGGCCATGGATTGCGCACGGTAGTCAGTGCCCATTGTTTGTGGAAATGCGCCCACTCCTGAAGAACTCCTTAGGGGGTATCCTGGGAAGATCTAATGCAGGCCCCTGATGTGCAGAGACATGGCCTGCACTGTGAGAAAGATCTTTTTCTAATGTTTTTTATTTAAATGTCTTTTTTTTTTAACGTTTTTATTGATTTCAGAGAGGAAGGGAGAGGGAAAGAGATAAAACAACGATGAGAATCACTGATTGGCTGCCTCCTGCACACCCCTACCGGAGATTGAGCCCACAACATGGGCATGTGCCCTTGACCAGAATCAAACCCAGGACCCTTCAGTCTGCAGGCCAACGCTCTATCCACTGACCCAAACTGGCTAAGGCAATTCTGTCTTTCTTAAGAGGGGCCTCGGTTTCCTGTAAAATGAAGACAACCTGATATCCACACACTATGTGAGCCCTTGGTTATGGGGTCCCTCCGAGGTAGGACCAGACAGCCTGACCCCCAAGCATGCCCTCTTGGGGACCAGAATGAGGACAGGTGTATCAGGGAGGACTTCCTAGACAAAAAGGTAAGAATGTTGGTGTAAAAGGGAGTATTATGTACAAGGGCCTGAAAGACAAGCAAGTGAGGAGGGTTTTCTGTGGCCAGGCCCAGAATGCTCCAGGGCAGGACTTCGAGTTCAAATGGAGACATCAGCAGGCCCAGCGAAGGACCTCAGGCTTTCTACCTGACATTTGAGTCCTCAAAGCTCTGTGGAGCCTCTTCAAGGTTCAAAAGTAGGGGACTTGATCTGATTTTATTTTAGTAAAACATTCTGGAAGGTGGTGGAAGACTGATAGGAAACAAGGCAGAGACAGGGAGGGAGTTTCCCAATCTTGGAGACAGCCAGTGAGGCCTGCAGTTACAGCAGTGAGGCCTGGGAGTAGGGACCCAAGGTAGAATATTACAGAGATGAGATTAGGTCGGATGCGGATAGTTTGACAGGGTTTCATGAGGACAAAAGGGTCAAGGGTGCATTCCCATCCCCTGGAGGTGTGCCAGGACTTCTTATACTTACTAGGGAGCTGGCTCTTAGAAAGCCCTGTGTCGGCCCAGCTCAGATCAAGACCCAGGTAAGAGATAGAAACATGCCAACAGCAGCTGCCCTATATCTAAATTCAGACTAGCAGCAGGAATGCTCAGTGCCAACTCAATGCAAATAAACCTCTCCACTAATATATACAGGGTAATATAAGATTGTTGGTAGAGTATTAAATTTGACATAAAAGAATTACCAAGCTTACAGATTAATTTAAATTGGCAACTGAAATAAGCAAATACCCAAGAAAATTTAAGTGTACTGGACAAAAAGCTGATTCTAATGTATTAATTAAAATTTCTATTGATAGCTCATCTCATGGTATAATTGTTTAATATGTAATGAACAGAAAGCACACATATTTGTGTGCAAAAAAGTTAAAATTTAAAGTTATCAAGATTGCATTAAAAAATTTTACCAAATTCTCCATCAATAAAAAAAAAAAGGTGGGGGGAGTAGGATAATAGCATGTAAGGAAAAAAAAATATCTGGTAAGTAAAATACATTTAGAAGATTTTCGCTTTAGAGAATTAATTTTAATTTGTAATGCTAACAGCAGGCACCCATGAAAAACACACATGGTGTCAAAATAAGCCAAAGGAAAAGCACCCTAAGTCAATTTTATAGAAAAGATTCCTGTATTAACTCTTGGTCTAGAATGTGTTTATATACTTTCAGAAATCAACTCCAAGACCAAGTGGACTCCTTCAACAGAGAGGAAATGACAGGTCTGTGCCAAACACGAAGGCAAGAGGAGAAACAGTCCAGAGATGGAAGACGCTGACGACGCCTTGCCATGTGAACAGTTAGCAGCTGAGCATCACTACAGGATGCCCAGGACCAAACCAGCATTGCCACCATTTGTCCACTATCCAGATACCATTGATAACATGTACACATAAGGAACTGTCTGTCATTGAAACTGGGACTCAAAGCTATTGGACATTGAAATTAAGACTCAATCATTTTTCTTTTGCTCTGGTGGGTTTATTTCTAGCCTACAGGGGTAAGATGATTTTAAAGACAAGAAACGGGGTGAAGAGGGGGGAAGTAGATGCAGAGGCAAAGAAGCAATGAACCGACTGTGGTGCTACAGTGGGAAGGCAGGGAAAGTTGGGGAGGAAGGGCCTATAGGAGATCAACGGAAGAACTTATATGCATGTGTGTGTAGGCATAGCCAGTGGAGACAGGGCAATGGGGGAAGGGGGGATGGGTGAGGGCATGTACTGGGGGGTGGAGAGGGCAATAGGAGGGAAAATTTTTAAAAAATAGGAAAGAAAGAAAGAAAGAAAGAAAGAAAGAGGGAGAAAGGAAGAAAGCCCTGTGTTACGCAGAGGTTAATAACCTTTGAAGCCAAGAAAACTGTGTTTCCACATTAGCTTTGGAGAACTAGTATGAGCTTAGTGGGAAGAGGGGCCCAAGCAGTCCTGCTTTCCTGGTAGTTTCAGAATCTAGAGGTCACACTCTGAGGTTCGGTAGAGCCCTCAGCCCTGAGTATACCCAGAGGTAGGCTCTTTGAACTGAGTTGCTTTGTAGAGTCAAGATTTTTTAATTGCAATGTCAGTGCATGCTCATGATAGGAAAGTTTACAGGCACAAAACAATTATGAGAAAAACTATTCATATCCTTCCACTCAAACTCAACCACTTAGTTAAGTTTATCATTTACTGTTTTCCTTCCCTTTTTCTTCCTTATATACTTATCAGTACAGTAGTGGTCATACAGTAGCTCCTTCTTATCAAGGTTTTGCTTTCCTCAATTTTAGTTAACTATGGTCAGCTATGGTCCAACAATATTACATAGAAAATTTCAGAAATAAACTCATATGCTTTATATTGTGTATTCTGAGGATATGATGCAATTTCAGGTGCTCCTGTTCCGACTTCCTCCCTTTGTCCAGCATATCCACTCTGCAAACACTCCCTATGCACTAGTCACTTAGCAGCTGTCTCAGTTGTCTGACTCATAGTACCACAGTGCTGGTGGTTAAGTAGCCCTTATTTTACTTAATAATGATACCAAAGTGCAAGAGTGGTGATGCTGGCAATTCAGATATGTCAAAGAGAAGCCATAAAGTGCTGCCTTTTAAAAAAAAAATCCTTATTTGAGAACATGCTTAGACAGAAAGAGAGAGAGAGAGAGAGAGAGAGAGAGAGAGAGAGAAATGCCCATGTGAGAGAAAAACATTGGTTGATTGCCTTCCATATGCACCCCAATCTAGGATCAAACTTGCAACCTAGCTATGTGTATGTGCTCTGACCAAATTGAACTGGCAATCTTTGGAGCACAGGACAATGCTCAACCAACTGAGCCACCCAGCTGGGCCATGAAGTGCATCCTTTAAGTGAAGATAAAAAATTTCAACTTAAGAAGGAAAGAAAAAGAATTATATGCTGAGGTTTTTAAGAGCAACAGTAAAATCATATCTATGAAATTGTGAAGAAATTTATGCTAGTTTGCTGTTATATAACTTATATAACTTATTACATTACCCTATATCATAAAAAGTAATATGCAAATTGAACATACCTCTGCTACACCAGAAGCCACGCCCACCAGCCACCCCACCAGCCAATCAGGAACAAGTATCCAACTTAACCCCAAACAAGATGGCTGTGGCCGCATAGAGAGCAGGAGAGAGGCTTGGGTTTCCCCAGCAACGGAGAAAGCTAAGCTTTCCGCAGACCCTGGCAGATCCAGGCCTCAACTCAATGCTACAAAGTTTCAATTATAGAAGATAAATAAATTCCAACAAAAATGGCAGCAGCCACTGAGCTGAAGAGAGCAGAAGGCTAGGGTTGCCCTCGGTGATGGAGGAAGCCAAGCTTTCCGCACCCCTGGCCAGCCTAGGCCTCTGCTTAAGGCTACAAAGTTTCAATTATAGAAGATAAATAAATCTCAACAGAAATGGCTGCGGCCATGGAGTGAGCAGGAGGCTTGGCTCCATTCCAGGCTACAAAATTACAATTGTAGAAGATAAATAAATCCCAGATACCAGGGCCTCCACTTGGGTCGCTGGGGGGCATGGCCAGCCTGCAAACTACCACAGGCCTCTTGCCCGGGCCATCCCAACCCCCAAGGAAACACCCACCCTAATCTGGGACATCCTTCAGGGCAAACTAGCTGGCCCCTACCCATGCACCAGGCCTCTATCCTACCTAATAAAAGAGTAATATGCAGATTGACCATCATTCCAACACACAAGATGGCTTCCCCCATGTGATCAAAGATCCTGCCCTAATGTGGACACAAGATGGCCACCACAATATGGCCTGTAAGGGAGGGCAGTTGTGGATAATCAGGCCAGCAGGGGAGGGTAGTTGAAAGGAACCAGGCCAGCAAGGGAGGGCAGTTGCGGGCAATCAAGCCTGCAGGGGAAAGCAGTTAGGGATGACGAGGCTGGCAGAGGAGGGAAGTTGGTAGTGACTGGGCCTGCAGGGAAGGGAAGTTGGGAGACCCAGGCATGTAGGGGAGAGCAGTTAGGGGCAAACAGGCTGGCAGGGGAGCAGTTAGGCATCAACCAGAATGGCAGGGGAGTGGTTAGGGGGCGATCAGGTTGGCAGGCAGAAGCAGTAGGGGGTAGTTGGACATCCCTCAAGAGGTCCCATATTGGAGAGGGTACAGGATGGGCTGAGGGACACCCCTCTGACCCCCGTGCATGAATTTCATGCACCGGGCCTTTAGTCCTATATAATAAAAGGATAATATGCAAATAGATCAATGGCAAAACAACCAATCAAAGCATAATATGCTAATGATATGCTAAGGCTACTCAACCACTTGCTAGGATGTGCGCTGACCACCAGGGGGTAGATGATCCAACTGGTAGGTTAGCTTGCTGACGGAGTCTGGCCTATAGGGACTGAGAAAGACAGGCCGGACATATCCTGAAGCCCTCCTGTGGTCCCTCCCCAGCTGGCCAACCTCCTGCATTCCTCCCCAGCCCCAATCATGCACTGGTGGGGTCCCTTGGCCTGACCTGTGCCCTCTCACAATCCAGGACCCCCCAGGGAATATTGGAGAGCCAGTTTCAGTTCGATCCTGCAGGCCACTCCCCTTGGGATGGCACCAGATGCAGGGCTCATGGAGCTATTATAGTAGCATGAACCTCTCCCAATAGAGTTCGAGCCCATGGCAGGCACAGTGGGTCCAGGATAAGTGGGAGTGGCAGGTAGGAGCTGCAGGCAGTGTTGGACTGTGGGTTTAGGCCTGATCCTTGCAGGTCACCCAGAGGGACCCCACCTGTGCACGAATTCATGCACTGGACCTCTAGTATAGTTAAAATTGTTCTATTAGTTATTATTTTTAATTTCATACTGTGCTAATTTACACATTCAACTTCATCATAGGTATGTATGAAGGTCATCACCACCAGATTCCACACCAACAGTAGTTTGGAGTGCTGTGAAGGGGGAGACTTTATTCATTACAAGCAGCTCCATGTGATGCCACATGGCTATGAAACAGCATGACTGTGAAACAGCCTGGGTAAGGCAGCCTGGTCCAGGTGGTCCAGGTACAGCATCAATACACTGCTGCTCTGGTCTGGCAAGACAGTGCTGTGCCACCCTGGTATTACAGCTCCAGCTCCAGTGTGTAGGTCCTGTTGGGGAAACACAGTCTTCAGTGGAAACTGAGAGTGCGCTCTAGTGAGGCAGAAGAGAATAGTGCCCATTCCCACTTCCTGATTGGTCTGGTTTTATGCAAATGAGAACTTCAAATCCTCAGGGTTAGATCCAAAAAGCACTGTCCTGGTGGTTGACATGGAGGAGCTCTGATTGGTTGGTAAAGATGCAAATGAGGCTATAGCTGTGAGCTCTGATTGGATGGGGAAAGCTTGGGTCCTCTTGGTAAAAACAGATCCTAGGAGTTCTGTTATAAGGGTCTACTCAGCCAACAAAACACAGGGCAGGGTTGGCAGCCCAGTCTGTAGCTCTTCGTAGAAATGCAGCCTGCATGAGGAACCTCTGCAAATAATGACTGCTAAACTCTGTTATGAATTTGAGTCCAATTAACCCTGAGGTATCCTTTTTGGCAGGTATATTCTTCTTGAGGTCAATGTAGGAAAACAGTAGTATCTTTAGGGACTAGTACTATCTATGAACGGAATCTACTGGGGGTCTTGGAAGGTATCCCCTGTAAATAAGGTGGGGGGGAGGAAGGGACTACTCTATTGTCTGCATAACTTGCAGAGTTCCTTTCACTTAAAAAATATCTCAAAAGCATTTCCCATAATGTAACAACCTCTCCCTCATCCCTTTAAACGTTGCAGTGTTGAACAGCTCACTCATCCTGGCCTGCCAGGTTCAGCTTAACCCCTGACCCTCAGATTCCAGTGACTCTACAAATTTTTAATGCAAATGCGACTTGATTTACTTGTCTTTTGCATTATTACCCACGTTAAGAAACCTGGCTTCCAGACTTATTAATCTTTTTTTATGAAAAATATTTAGGCAATTATAAATACAGTGACTTATAAACTACAACAAAAAAGAGAAAGAACTCATGGATACAGACAACAGTGTGGTGGTTTTGGGGAGAAGAGGTGTGGGTGGAGCTAGAGGAGGACATAATGGGGATACGTGGTGGTGGAAAAAAAATAGAATAAAAAATTATAAACCCAAAACACCAATAAACACATTTAAAAGGGGGAAAATACATCAAACTACTCCATCTAATTAACTGTCAGTGGAAGCAAGGAGGAAGTGTGGGCCGAGGTTAGTTAATAACATTGTGATTGTCTCCTATATTACATGGAGCATGTGGGCTAGAGATGGCAGCCTTGGGGAGTAACTGATGCCATTTTTGGTTGGGTTCAGATTTATTTGGTAAGGAAAACTGAGCTATTGAAACATCAGATAGAGACATTGTCTCATTATTTAAACTCCACCAAAAAGAAAAAAAAAATGTTTGCAATACATTGTCAGTGGTCAACCCTGGAGAGGGAAGGGATACTTGTCGCTAGTCACATTGTGAGTCACAGTCTGAAAGAGGGCCTCTGCTGACCTCTTAGGAAACTGTAGGGAACAGGCCTATGTTTTGAGCTCAGAGAACCAGAAGCACAAGTACATCTCCTTAGAACTGGACTCCATAATCATGGTCATTCTCACTTCTCTGGTCGGGTACATAAACTAGAAGCATGGGCACTACCAGGGCTTGTTAGCAGGCTTCACCCCACACTTACTGAATCAGACTGTATGTAAACAGCATCCCCAAGTGATATGCACTGCTCTCTGTGACATTAAGAATCCTTCCATCCTTTACCTTCAGAAAAGTTGACTATATGTTCAAGAATTCTAATCTTTGAGAATATCTTTCCTTTCCCGCTTTCCAAGATGAAGTTATTTTTCTACCCAGTGTTGTGGGGAGAGGAGATGGCAGCAGCGTGAAATGTGAGGTTTTGCTGTGTGTGACATGTATTCTTAGAAAGGTTTGTATCAACTTTTTCTAGGTTAATAGGCAACCAACAGCTTTGTTTGCCTATAAGTACAGTGACCCTGGAATGAACCCCACTTGATCATGAGGTTTTTTTGTTTGTTTGTTTGTTTTTTGATGTACAGGTATATTCGATTTGCTTAGGATTTTTGCATCTGGATTCATCAGAAATATCAGTTAGTAGTTTTCTTTTTTTGTGTTATCTTTGCCAGGTTTTGGTGTCAGGATATTAGGCCTCATAGAATGTGCTAGGAAGTATTGCCTCTTCTTCATTTTTTAAAAAGAGTTTGAGAAGGATAGGTTTTAACTCTTCTTTAAATGTTTTGTAGAATTTACTAGTGAAGCCATCTGGTCTTGGATTTCTATTTTTTTGGAGTTTTGTTTTAATTTGATAGGAATGTTCAACTTTATTTTATTTTGTTGTTAAATATATCTTTATTATTGATTTGAGAGAGAGGAAGGGAGAGGAAGAGAAAGATAGAAACATCATTGATGAGAATCATTGGACAACTACCTCCTGCATAGCCCCCACTGGGGATTGAGCCCACAACCTGAGCATGTGCCCTTGACTGGAATCGATCCTAAGATGCTTTAGTCCGTGGATGATGATCTGTCCACTGAGCCAAACAAGCTAGGGCATTTTGAGAGGTTTTTGATGGTTGTTTCCATTTCTTCACTACTGATTGATACATTAGATTTTTTAATTCTTCATGATTTAGTCTAGGGCCATATCCATTTCTTCTAGGTTATTGAATTTGGTGGCATATAGTCTTTCATAATATTCTAGTTTGGTCTTTTATATATCTGTGATGTCTGTGGTGACTTCTCCTTTTTCATTTCTGATTTTGTTTATATGGCTTTTTTTCCTTTCTTCCTTAGTGAGTCTAGACAGGGGTTTGTCAACAAGGATGGTTCAAGATACACAAATCAATCAATGTAATACACATTGACAAAAGGAAGGATAAAAATCATATGATTTTATCAATAGATGCAGAAAAAGCATTTGATAAGATCAACATCCATTTATGACTACAACACTAAATAAAATAGGAATAGGATGAAATAGCGCCATTTGCAACAACATGGATGGACCTTGAGAACATTATGCTAAGTGAAACAAGTCATTCAGAAAAAGCCAAGAACTATATGATTTCACCCACATATGGGATATAAAACTGAAATGCATGAACACAAACAGGAGTATGGTGATTGCTAGAGGGAAGGGATGAGGGGAGAAGGGGAGTCCCAAAATATGGTAACAGGAGATTTTACTTTGGGTGTTAGGCACATGGTGCAATATATACAGAAATACAACCTGAAACCTATATGATCATGTTGACCAATGTCATCCCAATAAATTTAATTAATAAATAAATACATAAATAAATAAATAAAAAGTGAACACACACAAAAATGAAAGACCTACCATAAAGAAAAAGGAAGAAGACAATGGCATAAAAATCTATGAAGTGTTTGTAAAGATGGAGGGAAGCTGATGTTAGGAAATGTGCCAGGGAAGGAGTCCTCATTTAGGAAATAATCAGAATGGTGCTATGAGTTCTGCCCTCAGTGCTGAGCACTCAAAGGTGAAACAGCCAGTGGCTGCCCCACTGAAGCAGAAAGAGTACACACACACACTCGCACTCGCACATGCACACGCACTTGCACACGCATAAGAACAAAACCCTGTTCAATGTGTTGCCATGGACCACCAGCTACAGAGCCGCCTGGAATGTTAGAAATGCTCCAGAATCAGAACCTGCAGGTTTGGGGAGCCTTGCTTGATGTGAGGGCTTGTGGGTAACAAGGGAGGAGGGGAGCTGACTCTGGCTGAGGGTCAGAGAAGGCTTCCTCGACATAGACACATCTGGGCTGGATCTTCAAAGGTGAGTGGGAACTTGGGAAGGCCGTTCCAAGTATGGGAAGGGAGAGGATAAAAAGGCAGCATACTGAGAAGGTTAAAGCAGAACTAGCGACATTGGCTGTGATCTGATTTTGAAGAGACCTGCCATATTTGGAAATTTAGGTTGTTTTTTTTCCTAAGGACGGGAACAGGTCCTCTACGAACCGAGCTGTGGTCACACAGCTCAGGCACTGTGACCTTGTTCGCCGTGAAAGTATGTTTTCAGGGGAGAAAACAGGACAGACCATTGCCCTCCAGGTTTACTAACAGATGATGCAGAATGTCCGCAAATTTGAAAGGAAACAGAAAAGAACATTTCCACCTAAGAACATTTTTTTCTGAAGGCAATAAAGGCAAGGAAGTTATTGATTCCTCTAAATAATATTAAACAAGCACAGTGCCAAGCGCCTGCAAATTAATTTTCCTTAGAGGCAAAGTAGCAACTGTTTAATCTTTTAAACAACTTCATGAAAAGCCAAATAGAGAATTCTTGCCTCACTGTAGCTGAAACTTAGTTCCAACTCGTGATTCAAAAGTCCGGTGTTCTGATAAGGATGGTTGACCAATACGTCAGATCAATCAGATGTTGAATTGTGGCCCAGAATTTTGCCTCTGGGTATGATTGCGATCCCCAAGCAGGCTGAGGCCTTCCTTCATCCCATGGGCTAGAGTATCTCAGTGATGAGCCAGAGAAAGACATGGGGCTTTTAAATGTGCAGGAGACATTTGTTTCACTCACCTAGTATACTGATTATTGATTTCTTAAGTGGTCTTATGAGTGTGGAATAAGATAGTATGTCAGATCTAGCATGGACAATTCAGAAAGCCTTTAGAGATAAATTAATTCTGGCATCTGAAGGTGAGTTATTGTAGCAAAAGTCCCGGGGCTATTGGGACCTTAAGAGGAGAATAAAGTGTATGAGAAGTAAAAATCATGCTGCAATGTATAGAAGCAGAAGCTTCCAGCACTAGCATCGCTAGCCGCTGGCACAATGATGGTGCTCTACAGTGCTCACCTCTAATTCATTCCGAAGTCTTACAAGACAGCTGTCATCAGCCCTAATTTCAAATTAGGAACCCAGTGTTCAGTAAAGGTGGTGGCTACTTTAGGTCTTTTAGTTTACAAAACTGCCATCCAGGCCTTTCCATGGTATGGGCAGAGCTGTAATTCAAGTCCAGGTTAAACTTTTAATGACAACTGCCCCACTGTCCCAATTCTAGAGTGCACTGCACAGCCACTCAGAAGTTCAGAAGTCCACAGGTTTGCTCCAAGTTTGTTTGACCTTCAGAAAATTTACCAAAATAACAAAACATGCAGAATCTAGACAGCTAAAACAGACTAGTAAGCAGTGTCCTTTAAATGATATGTGTAAATTATATGTAATCACCTACACTCATAAAATACAAAGATGCAAATGGACTGTATCTTTGGACACCCACCAGCCAATCAGGAGTGAGTATGCAAATTAACCCAACAAAGATGTTGTTAATTTGCATACGCAGGCACCGAGTGGCCAGGCATGGGGCGGGATGCTTGTGTCATTGCTATGGTAATGACACAGGCATTCCACACCACCCCAGCTGCTCTGGGCCTCTGGGTAGCATGGAAGGGGGAAAGGTGGCTCCAGGCCTGAAATGAAGGTGGAAAAGTGGCTCCAGCCGGAGCAAAGGTGGTGCTGGCCGCCAGGGGAAGGAAGGCCCATTCTTGCACGAATCTTTGTGTATTTGGCATCTAGTACATATATAATAACAATAGTTTTACTTTTAAAAGCCCCAATCTATAAGAGGCTTTGGCATAGGATTTCTTTTTTTTTAAATATGTTTTATTGATTTCATAGAGAGGAAGGGAGAGAGAAAGATCAATGATGAGAATCATCGATGGGCTGCCTCCTCCACACCCACTACTGGTGATCGAGCCCACAACCCAGCATGTGTCCTTGACCAGAATTGAACCCAGGACCTTTCAGTCTGCAGGCTGATGCTCTGTTCATTGAGCCAAATCAGCCAGGGCCATAATCTATTTCTAAAACAGTTTCAATAGTCTGTGTTTATTTGTAAACTTGTCCATTTCATGAAAGATATTTTGAGTCTTCACTCCTTTTCCTTTGTCAAAATAGCTAAAGGTTTGTCAATTATGTCACTCTTTTCAAAGAGCCAGCTTTTCATTTCATGGATGTTCCCTATTGTTTATTTATTTATTTATTTTTAAATGTTCTATTTTTTAAAAAATATATTTTATTGATTTTTTACAGAGAGGAAGGGAGAGGGATAGAAAGCCAGAAACATCTATGAGAGAGACATTGATCAGCCGTCTCCTGCACGCCCCCTACTGGGGATGCACCCGCAAGCAAGGTACATGCCCCTGACGGGAATCGAACCCATGACCTTTCAGTCCTCAGGCCTACTGACGCTCTATCCACTGAGCCAAACTGGTCTCGGCTGTTCCCTATTGTTTAACTCGCTATTTCATTTGGTTTCTGCTCTAATCTCTATTATTGCCTTCCTTCTACATGTAGGTTTAGTTTGCTCTGCTTTTTTCTAGTGTCTTTCAGGAGCAAGCATAGGATATTGATTTAAGATCTTTTTCCTTATTGTAGGCATTTAGAGATATAACTCCATCTCTAACTACTGCTTTAGCAGTACCTATGTTTTGGTATATTGTGCCTTGATTTTTATCACAAATTATTTTCTGATTTTCCATTTGATTCCTTCTTTGACTCCTTGGTTATTTAGGACCGTCAATTAATTAGATTATAAATATTTATATATTTTCATTTTTTAAATTACTCATGCAATTTTTAACATCCATAGTAAATATTTATATTTAACAATGTCTCGTACCTCCACTTGAAAAATACATATTATTTTTGATCACTCCCCTCCAAAATTCCATGATATTGCTATCCAATACTTCAGTTCTTGTTTTTAACCTCACAAATTAGGCATTAATGATATTCTTGTTATATCAATGTTTTTCAAAATTATATTTACTTATATATTACTATAACATTTGTTAGTCACTTCTAAAATCATTTGCTATCTTTTTAAAGTATATTCTTTTAGAATTTGCTTTAGTAAAAGCATAACAGGTAAACACTTAATTTTTATTTTATCTAAAAATGTATTTTCATTCTTCAAAGATGGTCAACTAGGTTAACAATTGTTCTTTCAGCATTTAAAAATATTATTTCATTAATTTTTATTCAATAACATATTGTTTTACTTATTAATTACTACATAATTATAATAATTTGCAACTAATAAAAATCAACACAATATTTCATTATTTATTAATATTATATTACTAAAGACCTGGTGCATGATTTGTACACTGGTTGGGTCCCTCAGCCTGTGTGGATAGGCCGAAACCGGCTCTCTGACATCCCCCAAGGGGTCCCAGATTGCAATAGAGCACAGGGTAGGCCCAGGGACCCCACCGATCACCATCGGCTGGGGGAGGGGTTGCGGGAGGGCTCCAGGGCATGTCTGGCCCATCTCGCCCAGTCTCAATCAGCTGGACCACTGCCACAAGCTAACCTACCAGTTGGAGCATCTGCCCTCTGATGGTCAGTACACGTCATAGCCACTGGCCGAAGGGTGGAATGGTCAGACACTTAGCATATTAGATTTTTATTATGTAGGATAATAATTATAATGTGTTAACATAAAAAACATTCAAACCTGTAAAGAATTTTTGTGAGTTTACTAGCAACAAACCATCGACAATTGCTGGGAAGCAGAATCTCAGTATATTGGGATAATGCTATTCTGGAGCATGTTCCAAAGAATGGCAGTTTTTCACCTTGTTTTTACATTACAATCAAAAGGAGATGTAAGTGGGTTACATGAAATAAATTGATAATAGATTAGGGAGGCTGGAGAAAGGAAAGCAGGAAACCTCTGGGATTGGATAAGAAGTAAAATGATAGGCACCTACTTCTTTTACTCATCTGGGTGCAGGATAATTAACAGTCAACAATTAAGATGGTAACAATAACAATTAAGGAATTTATGGTCTCTATCCTGTGCCCCAGGGGGTCCAGAAAAGGGGAAGTTACAAGTTACTCTGACATTTCACAGGCATGTTATCTTATATGCAAAAAGACATTAGGCTCAGTTAAGTAAAGATTGACCTCGTCAGGGAAGATACCTACTATAATTGCTTTTAGTTAAAGTTTAATTTCATACCCTCCTTGTGGTTACTTTATGTGTTTGAGTTTGCGAGACTGCTATGCAGGCCTTCCCTAAACTTGTCAGATTATCACATGGTCCTTTTGTCCACAATGTTGTAATAATATTTTATCTCATTAATTGTATTTCTTTATAGAGTATTGCTCATTTCTACCTTGCTGCTTTAAGATCTGCTTTCAGGCTCTGCTGTTCTGTGAGTTCACGCTAATATGTTTAGGTATGTATTCCATTAGTTCTAGGAAATTTCTGTCAAATATTTTCTCTTCTCCATTTCCCCTGTTCTTTTATGGAACTCTGGCTAAATCTACTTTACATCTATTCTGTCGTCCACTTATTTTAATTACATTTAAAATGTTTTTCCACATTAAAAAAATGTTATGGTTTCCACCTGGTCCACAGCTTGGAATAATGTCTGAGGAGTGTGTAAGCAAGCAACTACCCTGGGGATGAGGGCAGAAGTTCAGGTGGAATTCCCAAGGCTAGGGGACTGCAACAGCACCCTTCATGGCCACTGGATTAAAGGGGCCTCTAATCACGCCCGAGAGTGAGCCTTTTGAAGAGATCCTACCCAAGGTTGTTGGCCTGTGAAGGCTGGTGAGGTAGAAGCCCATCTTCTTGATGAGTTTCACTTCCTGCCCTAGGTATTGGATCTTCAAGAAGTCACAGTCATGAGGAGCTGAGCTAGCAGAGTCCAGAGGGTGCAGATCTAGGAGGCTCAGCTTCAGATTCTTTCCTAGAATCAGGAAGTCCTCCAAGGCATCCAGTGTGACCTGATTCACCTTGAGAAAGCTTCTGGTTATCTTCTGAGAAGTCACTGTCACCACTAAAAATTTCCAAAGAGATTTGGTACCCTTGTATTTCTGCCTTGCCAAGTCAAAGAAGTGGCACACACCCTTTAGAGCCATGCATGTAATCCCAAGAGAGTGAGTGAGATGTTGGAGCTTCACAAGTATAGATTGATGGTGGCCTTGGCTATCCCGATTGCCTTAATTGCCCTATCTTACTGGCCTTGACACCCCCAACTGCCCTCCCCTACAAGCCTGGTTGCCACTAAATGCTCTCCCCTGATGGCCTGGTTCCCCCCAATAGCCCTTCCCTACCCTTCTGGTTCCCCCCAACTTCCCTCCCCTGCAGCTGGTCCCCCCCAACTGCACTACCCTGCAAGCCTGGTACCTCCAAAGTGCCCTCCTCTGTAGACCTGGTCCCCCCAAACTGCCCTCCCCTGCAGCCTTGTCTCCCTCACCAATGGCCTTCCCCTACAGATATGGTATCCCCTCAACTTCCCATTTCCTGCAGGCCTTGGACCCACCAACTGCCCTCCCCTGTAGGCCTGGTCCACCCCAATCCCGCCAACTGTACTCCCCTGCAGGCCTGGTCCCCCGCAACTGCTCTTTCCTGCAGGCCTGGTCCCCACAAAGTGCCCTCCCTTGCAGGCCTGGTCCCTCCAAATTGCCCTCCACTGTAGGCCTAGTCCCCCCCCAACAGCCTTCCCCTGTAGGTCTGGTCCCGAGACTGCCTTCCTCTGTAGGCCTGGTCCCTCAAAATTGCCCTCCCTTGAAGGCCTGGTTCCCCACAATGGCCCTCCCCTGCAGACTTGATCCCCCACAATGGCCCACCTCCTGCAGGCCTGGGTCTCCCGTAACTGCCCTCCCCTCCTGCAAGCCTGGTTCCCCCCAACTTCCCTTCCCTGCAGACCTGGTTCCACCCCCGATTGACCTCCCCTGCAGGCCTGGTTCCATCCAACTGCCTTCCCCTGCAGGCCTGGTTTCCCTGCCTCCCCCAGTAGCCCCCCTCTGCAGCCCTGGTCCCCCCAAACAACCCACTTCCTGCAGGCCTGGGACCCCCAACTGCCCTTCCCTACAGGACTTCTGGTCCCCACAACTGCCTTCTCCTGCAAACTGGTTCCTCCCAACAGTCCTCCCCTACAGACCTGGTCCCCTGCTGGCCTGATCTCCCACAACTGCCCTCCCCTGATAGCCATCTTGTGGTGGCCATCTTATGTCCACATGGGGGCAGCTGTCTTTGACCACATAGGGGCAACCATCTTATGTGTTGCAGTGATGGTCAATTTACATATTACTCTTTTATTAAATAGGATTTTTATCTACTGACTTGCCTCTCTGTATCTTACTTTTTGTAATTTCTTCAAAAATATCAGCCAGATCTCAATTATTTAACCAATTTTATATTCCATTTCTTTAGGTTTTAATAGATCCTTTTTCTAATCTTCCTAATTGTTCCTTATTGGTCCAAAATTTATTAATGCAAATTATATTGCAGTTATCAGCATCTGTCCTTAGGATAACCTTGTCTTCCCCACGTACTTACTATTTACTACTTGGGAGATGGACTGTTTCAAGAACAAAAAAGCCATAAAAGTATGTCATATTTAAACTATAGTTGTTTTCAGTATTTACTCCACCTTACTGTTAGGAGCAGAATTCTCTGAGTTCCTTTATATCCCCAATGTCAGTAAACTAAAAATCCAGTATATAGAGCAAATGTTTATTGAATTGAAGCTTTCTTCTTTTGAAAAAGGAATGGAGGAGCTGCTATTTTCATAGATACATAGAGGTGTAGAGAATTACATTTCAATAGACTAATGAAAAGTCTCATGACCATCATCATTATTAAAAGGTCCCAAAATACGGTGTTCAATAATAGAACCTTAATACTGGGCACTTACATCCTACCGATGTCTCCTTGTTCTTAGAAATGGAAATCTTCACTGCATTCCAAAGCCATGCCAAGTCTGGCCCCATAATCAACCAATTCACACTATTTTTGCTCTTTTCTAAAAGACTTTATTTCCTAGAGTAGTTCAACATTTACAAAAAGCTAAGCAGATAGTATACAGTTAGTTCCCTGTTCCCTAGAGTTTCCACTATTCTTGACATCTTGAATTAGTGTGATATATTTGTAACTGATAATACATTATTATTAAAGTCTATATTTATTTTAGTCTCTCTCTGTGTTGTACAGTTTGATAGGTTTGACAAATGCATAATGTCATGTATCCACCATCACATTATCATAAGGTTATAGTTTAAATACCCTAAAATTCCCATTCTCCAACTTTTCATCTCTCTCCACTCTAGATTCCTGGCAACAACTGATCTTTCCACTACCTCTACAGCCATATATATAGAATCATACAACACGGAGCAATGTGCATTTAAGGTGCACACATTACATGTGTTTTTGTGATCTAATACTTCATTTGTTTTTGTCACTGAATAATATTCCAAAATATGGATGTATCACAGTTTGTCCACTCACCTACTGAAGGATATCTTGGTTGCTTCCAGTCTGAGCAATAATGAATGAAGCTGCTATATCATTCATGTGCAGGGTTTTCTGTGGACATACATTTTCAAATCATTTGTGTAAATATGTAAGAATGCAATTACTGGATCATATGATAAGACTATGTCTACCTTTGTAAGAAACTGCTAATCTGTCTTCCAAAGTGGCTGTACCATTTTCATTCTTACCAGCAATTAATGAGGGCTTGTATATCCACATCCTCACCAGCATTTGGCATTGTCAATGTGAATACATGTGTAGCGGTATCTCATTGTTGTTTATTTTCTAATTTATTTTTTAATTAAAAAATTCAATTATATTTGATATACAATATGATATGTTGCAGGTGTTCAATCTAGTTATTAGACATTTATATAAGTTACAAAGTGATTACCCAATAAATTTAGTACCCCAAATAGGAATCTGAAGCCACATCACAACCTTGGAATGTGCTCTGACCAGAAATCAAACCTGCAAACTTTTTGGTGTACAGGATGACCCTACAACCTGAGCCAGGGTGAGGAGTATTTTTTAAAAACAGTTTTTAGAGTAGTTAGGTTTACAGCAAAATTGAACAAAAGGTAGAGATTTCCCATATATCCCCAGTCCCCATATATGCACAGCCTCCCCCTCTATAGCAACATCCTGCACCAAAAAGGGACATTAGTTAAAACTGCAAAACTGACATTGACACACCATAATCACCCAAAGCCCATGGTTTAGAGATCACTTTTAGTGTTATAGCTACTCCAATCTATAATAATAAAAGTGGTGCCCAGCAGAGCCATGCCCTGGAAACATACCTTGCCAAAAGCAGGTGTGTTGTCAGCTTGACCTTCAGTTCAGGCACCGGGTGTGTGTGTGTGTGTGTGTGTCGGGGGGGGAGGGGTTCATTATATAAATCCATCTAAGTACCAGGAACAAACCTGATTATCCTGCCCATCCAGAAGTGAGATCACAAAGCTACAAGAATGCACATAATCTCCTTTGACTTGGCTTTAGTAAAACTTCCTGGTATTTTGCTGTATAAAACAAACGCACTGTATTGGTGCTGGGTTACTGGCTCTCCATCAGAGGACAGTGGTCCCACCAGGCCCGAGCTTTTTCCTTCCATCTCTCTTTCATTTTCTCAATCCCCAGCCGCCACTACTCAGAAACCAAACCATTCTCTAGCTGTGCTGGATGCAGGAAAGAGAAATATTTATAAATGGTGTTTTTGGTGCTGTATCTAAAAACTCATCAAGGTAAAGTCACCTAGGTTTTGGCTTGTTATCAAGAAATTTTATAGTTTAATATTTTACATTAGTTTATGATCTATTTTTATTTAATTCTGTGAAAAGTATAAGGTCAGTGTCTTTTTTTTTTTTGCATGTGGATGATGTTTGAACATTTGTTTTATTTTATTTTTTTTTATTAATTTTTTATACATGTTTCCCCATGCCCCCCCTCCCTCCCAGGCATACCCCAACCCCCCCAGTGTCTGTGTTCATTGGTTATGCTTATATGCATGCATACAAGTCCCTTGATTGATCTCCCATCTATTCCACCTAACTTTAATCTTCCTGCTATAATTTCAGTCTGTTTGAGGCTTTACTGCCTCTGTATCTATCCTTTTGTACATCAGTTTATAATGTTCTTTATTGTCCACCAATGAGTGAGATCATGTGATGTTTCTCCCTCAT